>JAXCLQ010053858.1:0-18068 GCA_035584115.1 Cedrela odorata | reverse complement strand
TTTACGTTGGGGTTTTGGACTTTGGCGGCGTTGGGCAACTAACTAATCGCGTTGTTCCGAAGTTTTCCATTATTTTGAAACGGAGTAATAGTTAAGGTTATTTTAGTAATTTTGCACAGTTAGGGACCTTTTTCACATTAATAGATAAACTATGTTCAAACCTTAATATTAATTAATTACCGATCATTACAATTAATTTATCTTGAAACGGTGGAAATGATTGAATACAATGTAGAATTTGGTACTTGAATTTTTTAATAATTAACAATTATTTATTAAGCCAGTATACATCAAGAAGTCAAGCATCCACCAAACTTAGCATCCTCCTCATACAATCTTACTGATTTAAGAATACAATTCAGAAAAAAAAAAAATAATTTCAAACCCATCTGATTCTCTGTCTTTATCCAGTGACCGGAGATCTAACAACTCTCGCTCCGGTTTGGCTTGGAAGAGACGAAGGCCTGAAAATAAAGGGCAACTTGTAGTAGCAAACTAACACATCATACTATTGATGCCTTGATTTTTTTTAGGATTATTAGACAGAACAGCTATACCTGATCATATTCAACACTGGGAATCCAGTCATTTGTTTAAAGAAACTTTAAACAATAAAATTTAATTGCATAACTTATTATTTATTATATATTTTTATAAAAATAAATAATTTAATTATTTAGTTAATGAAGAAAAATAAAAATAAAAAATTAATGAAATGAATAAACTAATTAATTATAATTTTTTTTTAAAAAAAAGGTATGACCATAACAAAAATTTAATTGTTTTTATATTTATTTTTTAAATTATAAATAAAAATATTTTTTTAAAAAAAACAAGCGTTTAAATAAAAAAATTATTTGTTTTAATAATTGTGATGTTTTTAATTTTTTTTACATTTACAAAATTAGTAAAATAAAAAAGGAAATATATATATATATTTACATTTTTTAATTTTAATTTGTTTGTTAATTTTTGAAAGTTAAGAAATTTAAAAAAAAAGTGAAAAACAATTTTTTTCTTTTTTAATTTATTTTTAATATAAGTTTCAGTTTTTTATTTAATAAAATTTATATAATTAAATTTAATATTTTTTATCCTTTTCAATTTTTTTAATTTTTGAATTCTTTATTTAAAAATTTATATAATAAATATTTTTTTTATTTTTTAAATATATAAAATAAGCAACAAGTGATAAAATTAATTTTATTTACAATGAAATTTACTATAATAAAATTGTAAACTTTAAAAAAAATTGTATTTTTTATTTTAATTCTTTAATTTTATTTATAATTTATAATTTTCTTTATTAACTAAATAATTAAGTTTTTTATTTTTATAAAAAATACATAATATATAATAAATTATGAAATTAATTTTTTTTAGTTAATTAATTTTTTAAAATTTTTTTTAACTTACAAATTAAGTAAATTGAAAAATAAATTAATTTTTTTAGAAAATAACAAATAGGCCTGGTCCGAGCGCTAGCCCGAGCTTGTGTCCAGGACCTGAGCTCACTTCATTATTTTTTTCTTTCTTTTTTAATTTACTAAAGCCCCAGCTCAAGTACAGGACCCGAGCTCGCTCTGAATTTTTTTCTTTTTAAATTTATTTATTTTGTAAATTTTAAAAAAATTAAAAGCTTCACAAATATAAAAATAATTAACTTTATTATTTAGAAAAAAATGAAAATAAAAATAATTATTTAAAAAATTATTTATATAAAAAAATAAAAAAATATTTTTTTTTCTATTTTTTATATTAGAAAATAAAAAATTACATAAAAATTTAAAAAATAAAAAAATTCATTTCATAACTTATTATTTATTACATATATTTAAAAATAAAAAAATTATTTATTATATAAATTTTATTAAATAAAGAATATAAAATTTAATAAAATAAACTTTTTTGGTACAAATGTATTGTTGCTACAACACCTATGCTCATGCATTGTACACGAGCATAGACTCGGATCCACGGTACTGTAGCTATAGTTGTACTGTAGTAATTTTGTTGTCTTTTCAATTTTTTGTCTTTTTCTTCATTTATTTATAATTTAAAATATTTAAAATTTTCTTTATTAATTTTTAATTTTATTTATTAACTAAATAATTAAATTTTTATTTTTTTTATAGAAAATTCATAATATAAATATAATATGAAATTAATTTTTCTTTGTTAATTTTTGTTTTTCACTTTTTTAATTTTTTAATTTTTTAATTTTTTAACTTACAAAAATTAAAAAAAATTGGCCTGATAGGCTTATACTCGAGCACAGATCGTACTCCACCCTGGACCCAAGCATAGTTCGTTTTTTATTTATATTTTTTTATTTTTTTATTTTATTAATTTTGTAAATATAAAAAAATTAAAAACATAACAATTATTAAAAAAAATAACTTTTTATTTAAATGCTTGTTTTTTTTAAAAAATAAAGATTTTTATTTGTAATTTTAAAAAATAATATAAAATCAATTAAATTTTTGTTGCGGTCGTATTCTTTTTATTTTTTTTATTTTTTTTATAATTAACTAGTTTATTCATTTTATTAATATTTTATTTTTATTTTTCTTCAATAACTAAATAATTTAGTTATTTATTTTTGTAAAAATAGATAATGAATAATAAGTTATGCAATTAATTTTTATTGTTTAATTTTTTTTGGTCCTTTACTATACTTTTAAATTCTTTATTTTTAAAATTTTAAATTATTTTTTAAAAAATTTACATAATAAATAATAATTGATGAAAATAATTTTTAATTTTTTTTTTTACATTTTTATGTAAATTTAATTATAGTAAAATTTGTTGTAAATAAATTTAATTTTATGAATTATTATTTATTATGTAAATTTTAAAAAAATTAAGATATTAATATTAAAAAAAATTAAAATATACAAAACATTGATGCATGGGTACAATAGTTTTTAGGGCCTATTTGGTACGCAGGATATGATATGATAAAATTAATAATTTAGGATCTGATAAAATATAATAAAATTGATAACTTAGAATATAATAGGATTATTTGTAATATTATATTATGTTTGATATATGACAAGATATAATAAAATTATATATATAATTTTATTTTTAGAATTATTAAAAACTAAATAAATAAATAATTTAAAATAAAATAAAATAATCAACAAATATTTTAAAATATTAATTTGAAATATTTATAAATTATTTTTTAACTTCAAATATCCTATCCTATGTTATCACAAGGGTTGCTATAATATAAATTTTTTTATCATTTTTTTACCAAACATATGGATCCAGTATAATTTATGTGGGTTTTATATATTTTATCTTATCGTGAGGTTATTTCCAAACATGAGATTGGACTATTTTAGTTCAATCATATCCTTATCCTATGCACCAAACGAGGCCTTAGAGTTTATATGGGCATACACTGTAGCACATATACTATAGTAGGAATATTGTAGTGTGTAGTTGTAACATCTGCGATTTTTACGGTTGTACGAAACTGAAAATTTAGAGATTTATAAAGGGTAAATTGGTAAAAATATTAAGGATAAATTTGGACTCTCATATGAAGTGTTTTGTAATAGAAAGATTATGAAAAGATGGACTAAATTAATTGAATTGAAAATTTTAGGATTTGATTGGAATGTTTTGAAAAGTTGAAGAACTGGAAGAATAATACCCAATTAAATACCTTTATAAGGCATAAAATAAAAATAAAACTCTTCATTTTTTCATTTTGCTTCCTCTCTACCCGTAGCTCCTCCTTACTCTTATCTCTTGGAAAATTTTGCCCTCATTCATAGAAATAAAAAATAATCTCTAAGGTTTTAAGTTTTTTTCTAATCAAGGTTAGCATCTTCAATATCTATAGCTGTTTTTCATGATTTTATTAAGAAATTAAGTTAAGAAATATGGAAAATCTGAAATATCAATTATCTAGCATAATTTTGTATTGATTTATGTTTAATTTGTTAAGATTAAAATGGGATTTGGAAGCATGAATAAGGGAAGAAAAAGAGATGCAAAAACAGTGGATTAAGCTTGTTGAACATAGGTCCGTTTTTGTATTTTTGTGTTTGAGATTGATATATTTGCATTTTTCTGATATTTTTCCTAAGAAATAGACATTTAAACAAAAATTTTAGTGGTTGAATAATTCTAATTGGATAACTAAAAAAATAGATATGAATTTATAAAGTTGACTGATCTACAGAAATTCTTGGTACATTGTAGGCTAGAAATTTGAGTTAATCTTCACAATTTTGTTCTTTATGTTTATACGAGTTATTTTTATCTTAAATTAGACTTTTCTATGGAATTTATCCAATTGTAATTACCTGAAAATAAGTTACCAAAATAAAGTTATAAATTTTCAAAGTTAGGATGTTAACATGGAATTCAAAATAGGCTTTAATATTTCAAGAAATTGTTGGGAATGGATGATTGATTATTATAGATTATCATAATATATGAATGTGTGGTTATTTGCTGATATTTAATGATGTTTGAGCATATATGAAAAGTAATAGAAGAGAATTGAATAATAGAAGAAAAAAAAAAAAGAAAGAAGAAAAGTATGAATTGTGGAAGAAAAAAAAATGAAATGGGAATATAGAAGGAATTTAGGCATTCTAAGTCATTTGAGTATGTATCTTATGATATGAAATAATTGTGACTAATATATATATATATATATATATATATACACCTCGAGTGCGCGAAGGACTAGACGACGTGGATCTTGAAATATAAAATTCGACGATCACTGTGAGTAGACAATTTACGTGACATATTTTAATTAATTATGTTTATAAACATTGAATTAATTCTTTATATTTATGTATTGATTTATAAGACGAAAGCATTTTATGGATATGAACATAATTTACGATTTTCAGGTATGAAGATATTCTCAATTATATTTTGAGCACATATATGATTTGTTAATAATTCTTGTGATTTATTCATATGGTTTACATATATGTGATTTACAAGAGTATGTATATGGATGAATTTTTTTTATTTATGGAAACCTATGATTTTGGCTCCATCGAACTTAATGTGTGAGAGTATATTCGGATTGGAGTATGGGAGCTGCGTGCTACACCTTTGTGATGGGAGTCACCTCTAAAGTCCCTTATTCTGTTGATTGGAGTATGGGAGCTGCGTGCTACACCTTTGTGATGGGAGCCACCTCCAGAGTCCCTTATTACGACGAAGGGTTCGGGTCGGAATCTTATTTAAAGGCCACTTCGTAAAAGTTTTAGGTACAGCTGACAAAGGTCTCAGATATGCAATACCTGAGCTTATCTCAAGTATATAAAGAAGTCTTAAGTAGTGACTTCCGAGACTTCACTACAATTACGTATTTGCGAATGATTCATTTTCTTCCTAAATTATCTTCGAATTATTCTACAATAAGGATTCTTAACAAGTAAAACTTTATACATAATTAGAATCCTAAAACCCAGTAGATACACTCTACCCAAAAAGAGCACATGATCCCATGAGATTCGAAAGCCGATGCTTACATAATAGAATCTCCGTGATTCTCACATAACGAAATTTTTGTTTTCATATTCCACAACATTTTACCAAATTTGAGAGACATAAACCTCTATAAAAGAAGGCTAATGACAACCACGTACGAATAATTAAACTTTGATATTCAAAAACATATATTGTGCATTCATCTCTCACATTACGAAGCAAAACCCTGACTTGAGCATCAGAGGATTTTCGCCGGACAACCGGCTTTTTACCCCTTTAGCTTTTAGTTGTGATCTCAGGTTAAGTAAATAGCTGAGCAAGCAAGAAGATGATTGATGTTGGCACATATAGTTCAACAAAGGATTTTTACTGCATCAACATCTGACGTCGACTGTGGGAATTTGAACAAAAAGTCAAAAAATACTGTTAAAAAAGAACATGGCTACTTCGCAAACATATGTAACAAGGAACCGAGCGATGACAAGGGAAAATCTACACGATAATACCTTTGAAGAGATTGTGACAATTAATTAGGATGTCGGTAATCAACCACCACCATTGGAGGGTGTAAACCATAGTTTGGAAGATTCATCATCATAACGAATTCCCTCAAACCAAGGGATTACAAAAACTGTCTGGTTGGTCAAGAGGTTGGCTGACAACGAAAAGTAGCTTGCGGAGAAAGACAAATAGATTTAAGCTTTGGTTGAGGAAGTGATGAGGATGAAGAAGATGCTGCAAGTCAATTCTCAAGGGATGAAGACACCTATGCCGGCAGAAACCGTGGAAAGTAGTATTCCAAACGCTTTACAAATAGTGAACCACGAAACCAAATTTTGGCGAAACATGACTAGGAAGAGATATATCACTGTAGAGAACGGGAAAAGAAAGATTGCAAATTACCCACCTGAGGAACTACGAGGTGCTGAGGTTGCCTTCAAGCTCGTTATTGAACCCGAGCCAGCATTCGAATATTCGCCGGATAATTCGGCGATTATTCAAAAGCATGGATCAGATAATAGTTTTGGTTCAGAAGACATAAGGACATTTCTCAATTAGAAACGACGAAGAGAAGACTCTCTGCGAAGTCCACCTTAAAGAAGAAAGTCTGAGGAAAATAGTGATCGAGTCGACAATCTTGAGGTTTGTGTCAGAAAGTTGGTCGAGGAGTTAGAGGACCAAAAGAGAAGATGGCGAAGAAAGGATCATGAACCCGTACTAAGAATAAGATTATATTCCAAATTCCCTTTCTTACAAAAGATCTTGAATATCGTTTTTCCCAAGATGTTCAAAATGCCACAAATAAACCCTTTTACAAGAAAAAATGACTCATCCTTACATATGGATCTTTTCAAGGAGATGATGTTGATCCAACGGTTGAACGAGTCCCAAATGTGCTATTTATTCCCATTGACTTTGGAGGGGCAAGCAAGGAAGTAGTTCACCAGCCTGACCCCTGGCAACATCTGTATTTTTGAGCAATTATACGAAGTGTTTGTGAACGAGTTCAGGGAAGTGACTGTTAGCCTTAAACCCTCAAGTTCATTATTTCTCATGAAGCAAGAGAAGGGTAAAAGTCTCAGGAACTTCGTCAAAAGATACTAGACGAGGTGAAGGAGTTGGAGGCTTATCATCACTCTCTGACTTTGAAAGGTCTCATGAAAGACTTGCAGGTGGATAGGGGATGGTATTCTATGCGAAAACCATCTGTTACTACCTATGAAATAGCTCGGAGGAAGTTGTTAAATGAAATTGAGATCGAAGATCAGATCGCACTCAAACTGAGGAAGGAAAAAGCTTTTGAACCACAACCTCGCGATGAGAAAAGAAATCTCAAAATAGATCCGAGAAGAAGACGTGGCTACAAAAGAGACCTCCGAGGTTTCAAAAGAGACCTCCGAGGCTTCAAAATAAATGATAGACAGGCTAGGGAGCGGATTAGAACTTCGAGTAAAAGAGATGAATTTCCTCCAAGAGGATACCGCTCATTGAGAATAAATGAGGCAAAAAGAATAGCTCATGTATAAAGAGATCAGGTTTTCACTCCTTTGAAGACCCCTCTCTCGCAAGTCTGGCAGGAAATCAAAAGACGGGGAGCCATATTAATAAAAACCCGTCATATAAGAACCAAGCCAAGTGAAAATGCTAAGAATAAATTTTATGAGTTCCACCGAAACACTGGACACCTGATAGATGAATGTTTCGATATCAAGAATTAATTTGAAATCTTGATCCGAAATAATTACTTGCTGGATTTCATAGCAAGTAATAAAGAAGAGCTTAGAGCATCGGACCAAGAAGACAAGCGTAAGAGAAGACAAAGGAGGGGGCCATAGTGATTTTAGGCAGGATGACATTGGCGGGAAACCCGAATAGATCAAAGAAGAATTATTCAAAATATTCACTGCCAAATTTTGTGTCGGATATTCACATTATGTTTATGGTTGAGGATGAAGTAAGAGTTCATTATTTACACAATAATGTTTTGGTAATAACCTTGACAGTGGGAATAACTCATGTCAACCGAATTTTGGTAGATACGGAGAGCTCGACCGACATCATTTTGAAGGAAACTTTGGACTCCTTGAGAATTAAGGACCTGAGGTTGATATTTGTTAAGACTGCTTTTCATGGTTTCAAAGAATTGTGTGTTTACCCACTAGGCTTAGTACAATTACCTATCACCATAGGAGAAAGGCCGTATCAGAAGACCACAATGATGGAATTTCAAGTTGTTGATCTCAAAATGCCTTACACGGTGATTCTTGGGAGACCTTTCCTCAAGACCACAAAGGCGGTAAAAAGTATCCATTACTTGAAGCTGAAATTTCAAGCAGGAAAAGGGATTAGAATCATCAGAATAGAGTCAGAAGGAAGCTCGGTTGTGTTTCGCAGCCTCTTCAAAAAAGTTATATTGTTTCTCAAAACATCCATGGAAATAAGTTCTAGAAGCAAGTAACAAATACTTACAGGATGAATTGGTTACAAAGAGGTTTAACCAGGAAATTGAGCGGGATGATAAACCATCAGCGTTGGAGCCAGTAGAGGAGTTTGAGTATGTCATCCTAGACCAAAGGACTCATCAGAAAACGATCAAGATTGACACTCATCTCACTGAGGAGCTAAAAGTGAGACTCAAACACATTCTAAGGTAGCACATGAACGTATTTGCATGGATACACAAAGACATGCCAGGGATTGACCTTCGGGTGATTTCTCATCATCTAGCAATCAATCCCCAATGCAAGCTAGTGAAGCAAAAAAGAAGACCATTCAATGTTGAGAGAAGAGAAGTGGTGCATGTCGAGGTAGATAAACTGATGAAGGCCAAGTTTATCAAAGAAGTACTTTACCCAGAATGGGTATCGAATGTGGGGATGGTCAAGAAAGCTAATGAAAGTAAAGAATGTGCATAGACTTCACGGATTTTAATAAAGCCTGCCCCAAAGATAGTTTTCTACTTCCCAAAATTGACCAGCAAGTAAATTTAACAGCGGGACACGAGCTGCCAAGTTTTATGGATGCATTCTTAGGGTATAATCAGATCATAATACATAAGCCATATTAGAAAAAGACTACATTCATCATTAACCAGGGGTTATATTACCATAAGGTGATGCCCTTAGGACTAAAGAATGTTAGAGCAACCTTCTAAAGGCTAGTCAATTTGGTTTTCAAGCCATTGATTAGAAAAACCATGGAGGTGTATATGGATGACATGATCACCAAATCCCTGAAAGCTCAAAACCATCCAAAACATTTGAAAGAAATCTTCTCTTATATGAAAATGTATAATATAAAACTGAACCTTGAGAAATGTGCATTTGGAGTTCAGATAGAGAAGTTCTTGGGATATACGATAAGCAAATGAGGTATTGAAACAAATCCACAAAAGATCAAGGCCATATTAGATTTAAAGTCCCTATCCACTCTCAAAGAACTCTAAAGTCTGATAAGATGAGTGGCAGTGTTAAGTAAGTTTCTATCCAAAGTCACAGACAGGTGTTTCCCTTTCTTTCAAATCATGAAAAAGGGAAAGAAAATTGAATGGATTGAGGAAAGTGAGCACAATTTTCAAGAGCTGAAATAGTACATCGCATCACCGCCACACTGCCACACCTAACAAGACCAGAAGTAGAGGATGTATTGTACCTTTATCTCGCAATAAGCGACCACTTAGTAAACTTAGTTTTGGTGAAAGAGGATGCAGAAAGGATCCATCGCCCCATCTACTACACTAGCAAGGCATTATTAGAAGGCATTATTGGATACCGAGATGAGATATTCGCCCTCTGAGATGTTAGCATTGGTACTGGTAGTAGCAATAAAGAAGTTGTGACCATACTTTCAAGCCCATTAGGTGGTGGTACTAACAAATCAACCCTTAAGACAGATCTTTCACTGACCCAATTTGTCAGATCGGCTTGTGAAGTGGTAAGTCGAGCTTAGCGAAAACGATATTGACCATAAACTTAGGAAAGCAATAAAAGGACAGGCCTTGGCAGATTTCATAGCTAAAAGGTCGATAGCGGAGCATCCCTTCGTCTGTTAAATCTTAAAAGAACATTCTGATCAAAAGGCAAAAGATTCAATCGTCTCATATAAAGTAGAACCGATCTGAAGCCTCTTCATTGATGGAGCTTTGAATGCATAAGGAGGAGAAGCTAGGGTAGTTCTGGTAGACCCAAATAGAACCGAGGTAATGTATTTCTTAAAATTTAATTTTAAGGTCACTAATAATGAGGAGGAGTACGAGACATTAATTGCAGGGATCAAGTTGGCTCGGGCATTGAGAATCACAGGCCTAGATATCTATTGTGACTCTCAACTAATAACCAGCCAAATAGATGGACAGTTCCAAGCTTGAGAAAACAATATACAAGCTTACTTGGAGAAAGTTAAGCAACTCCTAAGCTCACTGAAAACTGTCGTAATAAAATAGATTGCAAGGGCGAAAAACTCTAGAGTAGGCATGCTAGTAAATTTGACCTCTACTTTCAAAGGAAATATCTCAGCCTCGGTCCTAATTGAAATATTAAAGCAAATGAGCACATAAGTAAATAATGGTCAACCTTGCATAGCTCAGCTAGGTTCCCACCACTGTTGGATCGATGAAATAAGATCTTACATCCAAGATGACAAACTCCCAGACAATAAGGAAGATGCAAGAAAAATAAAAAACAAGTTGGTAAGGTACACTATAATTGATGGAGAATTGTACAAATATGGTTATAACACCCTATATCTTAAATGTCTCAAATCTGAGGAAGCGACTCAGATTCTAGAAGAAATCCATCGTGGAGTATGTGGTAGATATGGAAGAGCTTGATCCACGACTTACAAGGTTCTGAGGCAAGGGTATTACTGGCCATCACTCTCGCAAGATGTAAGTAGGGTAGCAAAAACTTGTTATGAATGCTAAGTATATGACAACATTCCTAAGCAGTCTCTAGAGAAGCTAACATCTATATCGAGCCCTTGGCCATTCTCCCAGTATGTTATAGTGGCCATTGATTACTTCACCAAGTGAGTAGAAGTCGAGCCATTGGTTGCCATCACTGAGAAAAGGGTCATGACGTTTGTCAAACAGAATAGAATCTATCGATTTGGGATACCTCATGTATTTATCACTGATAATGGAAAGCAATTTGACAACTCAAGCTTTAGAGAATTTTGCTCAGATTTTTCAATTGACCTCAGGTTTGTGACGCCAGCTCATCCAAAAGCAAATGAAAAAGTTGAGGCTCCAAACAAGGTCATCAAGAAAGCACTCAAAAAGAAGCTCAAAGAACACAAAGAAGCATGGATTGATAAGCTTCTTAAGGTTCTTTGAGCTTACAAAATCACCCCAAAGGTGACCACTAGGAAGACTCCTTATAGCCTAGTCTTTGGGTGCGAGGCAGTGATTCCTATTGAAGTAGACCTATCGACTTTCCTAATTAACAACTATAATGAGGCATCCAATAATTGTAGCTTACATTTGGAGTTGGATCTGCTTGAAGAAAAGAGGGACCAGACGATGATAAGGGCACGACCTCCTAATAAAGAGTGGTCAGATATTATAACAAATTTGTTTGACATCTCACTTTTCAAATGAGAAACTGGGTCTTAAGGTAAGTTACCCAGAACCCTGAGATATAAGGAGAAGGAGTTCTCAGAGCCAATTGGGAAGGACTCTATAAGGTCATCAGATCTTAAGACCTGGGGTCTACAAACTAGAATTCCCAAATGGAAACAAAGTCAAGAAGTCTTGGAATGCTGAACGATTAAAGCTATATTATCCTTAGATTGTCGAAAATTTGTAACATCTTTTGCCCTTAAGATGAATAAAATTATTATTTTCGCCAAATAACCCTTGAGAAAATACATTGATTAAGTAGATAATTCCAAAACAAGCAAAAAGATGCAAATGTCTTGGGGTAATATCCTTCCAAAGCCCATACATGAGTGACACAGTTCCCAGATGCTTATATCACAAACATCTTGGGGTAATCTCCTCCCAAAGCTTAAGTATGGGTGACCTAGTTCCCAGATGTTTACTTCTTGTTCACATCTAGAGT
Source organism: Cedrela odorata (assembly GCA_035584115.1). Taxonomy (NCBI): domain Eukaryota; kingdom Viridiplantae; phylum Streptophyta; class Magnoliopsida; order Sapindales; family Meliaceae; genus Cedrela; species Cedrela odorata. The sequence goes on along the minus strand of JAXCLQ010053858.1, from coordinate 6,027 downwards.
AATATTATCCATAGGTCGAATAAATCCTAAGTACGACCTCAGGACATACAAGGGCAAGAGTGGTTTTTATGTGGTTAAGTTCTCTATAACATCTCGGGGTAATCTCCTTCTAAAGCCCAAACATAGGTGACCTGGTTTCCAGATATTCACTTTTTATTCGCCTCGAGATATTATTATCCCCAACTTAAACAAACCTTGAGCATGATCTCAAGGTATATAAGAGTCAAAGGGTTCTCGGGAAAATATATTCAATAGTCATCTCAAGCTTGAAAAAATCATGAGCATGGCTTCTGGCATAATGCAAGTATGGTTTTAAGAAGACTAAATTCTCAAATCACCTTTGAATAATGAGGTTCACTGCTCGAAAAATGCCTTGAACATAACCTCAGTACAGATTAGAATACATGGGCGCCCAGGAGCAAGAGCATCCAAGATTTTATTAAGTTCTAAGAATGAATTTAAAAGGCGCAATAAACGACAAGACTCAGATTGTCATCAGCCTTAACTTCAAGCCAAGTTGACAACGTTCAAGATTTGTTAACTAAAGGAAGATAAACCTAATACAATTACTACTTGAGGATATCCATGGTCCAAGGTACGGAGATCAGAAGATTGATTCCAATAAATTCAACTCAGCCTATGTCAGATTTATATGGGAAGCTTATTTCATTTACAAGCAATTGTTAAATTAAGTCATGCTTCAAGTTTTGGAAAGTAAAGATAAAAGTGAGGCAACTTAAAGACTTGAAAGCCGAAAATATTTTGATATGCAAAGTCCATTACATAATGTGAGGTTCTTTACATTTAAAAAAAAACCTTAAAAAACTTAAGTTTAATTAGCCGGGTGAGTGGTCAGGTCAGCCTCAGAATTCAAACTTATAGGAACCTCAAAAGTAAAACTTGAAGGAGCTTCAGTTGCAACAATACCTAAGGGAGCGGCATGAGGAATAACAACCTTGGTAGGGGGAACATCTACCATTTCAGCAGAAGAGACCTCCATCGGCTCGATCATTATAGCGTCTAGCGGCTCGATGGAAGAGCCAGTGATAGATTCCAGAAGAGGCATGTATGTGACTTTCAGGTTGGGATTGCCTTCCCCCTAAGGAAAAATCCTTTCAGAAGATCCCTTATCCTGACTTGGAGGTTCCCTCCCCAGGGCTTTATATAACTACCTCAGATTGACGTGGGGATATTCACCTTGCAGCGTCTCACAGGTCAGGTTAATGCTTTCATTGACCCTTTTTCGAAGCCGAGCCTATAACATCTTGTAGTTCTCTTCAATTTGTTTGTACAGAAGCAAACTTCGCTGCCTCTCTACATCCGGACTCTACTGTCGCTTCCTACACACCTTGTCAAACTCCCAAAGACGCCTTTGAGCCTCTCCGCCATAGCCGCTTTGAGCTGAAGCTTCCCTCGCTCTTGATCCTATTTGCCTAGGTCAGATTCAAACTTGATCCTCTCTAAGATCAAGTTTTGCTTTGCCTTCTTGACTCTCTTTTTAGCTTTCGATGCTTTAGAGAAGTCATTTACAAGGGCACATTGCTGCAACATAATCGAGTATAAAAGCTGAAAATCACCAATACAAAATGGTTAGAAGCCAAATTAAAGGAAACTTCCTATTTTCTATAAGGCTGAGAGAAAATCAACTCATCTGCCCAACAACTTTAGTTGGAAGTTTAACAGCGTCTCACTTGAATGCTCAGTGAAATCATCGGCGTATTTGAGGTTGATGCTTTAAGCCTACTAATTTATGCAAGGGAGGAAATGCGTGAAGAATTCCCTTTTCCCTACAGGAAGATCCTCTAGAAGAAGCTTAGGTGTTTCGGCTAGTTCCTTGTCAAACTGGCCGAACATCTGTTTCTTCCTTTGAGATCACTTCTTGCGCACCTTAGCGGTGGCCTTTCTTTTCCCCTTTTCATTGATTGCTTGAGGAATAAGAGAAGATGATACCTGAAAGTCTCAGATTACCACCCCCTTATTAGGAGCCTGCGGTTTACTGGCTTTAGAGGGCTGGGTAGCACTGGAAGAAGCCAAAGCCCTAGTTGGGCCTTTCGAATCAGCCTTTGGAGGCTTAGAGGTCTTCTCGGCTTTTTTGCCCTTCGCCAGACTTTTCAGCACCTCATACGGGTCAGGGTGAAGATCTCCTGAAGCCATTTCTTCTGTGAAACAAATGACATTGAGATCAGATACCACAACTTAAACACAAGAGAAACAGAAGTTCAAGACATTTACCTTTTTGGGCGACCTTCTCTAAAGCTAGATCGCCATTGAACACATAAAAATCACCAAGACCCGACAAGATCAGGTCATCATCAGAGAGTAGAGTTCTTTGGCTAGACGTGAACGATCTAGCCACTCTCATCCTTTCTAGGCTATGAAGATCTAACCCAGACAAATCACTCTAAGTGATTTCCTCCCAAAACAGTCTCGGCATTGGGGTGTTAAGATGGGGGTTCTAATCTCCACCGACGAATCCTTCCAGTTCTTATTGAGGGTTCTAATTTTGAAAGTAATACCACCCTGGACTCTTTATTAAGTTTCTTTTTAACATGTACATGTATTTAATCTCATCGACAAAGGGGACAGAGTTAGAGCTCTAGTGCCACAAGACAAACAGACCTGACATGATTCTTCAACTATTCAAGTTCAGTTGGTAAGGAGGAATCCTAAAAGAAGCAAGGATTTGAACAAAATAATATTGGAAGGGGAGTCTAACACCTAATTGAAACAACTTCTCGTTAAAGGTAATCTCCCCCTCAAGTGGTCAGCTTAGAAGCTCATCTGCCTCTAGTACTCTAAGATAAACCTCCTTAGGAATACTATAAACTCTAGTATAAACCTTTAAGTCTGACTCCTTAATACTCGAAGAAAACCAATCTGCTTCATATGGAGTCGAGTTTCATCTGTTCGAGATGGAAGCAGAAACAAGGACAATGGTCATCTCTCATTCGGAGTTATCCCCCTTTGAAATAGCTACATTATCAACAGAATCTATCTCTGTTTATACGGGAAAAATAAGATATTTAAAAACTGCTCCAGGATCATTGACAACTCACAAAGATAATGCCTAGAGTCTCTAATTTAAAAATCATCTAGCAATAGCCACAACCAATCAATAATATTATGAATCTAGTAAGAAGTAAAGAGTTTGAGAAAGAAATGGGACTTACTGGTTGATTGTTATTGAAGAAAAAGAATTTGAAATCATCATTGGAAGCTTAAGTTTTGTTGCTATTGAAACTACCTTAAACACTTAGAGAATAACAGCGTAAAAGTGAAAACAAAAAGGGTGAAAAGGTGAAAATGGAAGGTATTTAAAGAAACAAAGGAACCATAGCCGTTGATACGCATTATGGATCTAGGGGTAAGATGACGCCACATCAAAGGAGCAGCTGAGAGAACGTCCCTCATTAATAAGAAAGAAGATGGCCATCATTAGAGCCAACAAGATCTCTTGAGGCTCAAAGCACTGTGATCCCAAGAACCAATCATAATCTGCCACGTATAGGAGACTAGTGAATTTCAAGTTAGGCATTTAATTCTAGCATGCGAATGTGTCTTTTCAAATGATAGCTTTTAATTTTTGTCAAAAATAATTATTTTTTACTAAAACTATGGGGTTTAATGTTGAGTATATAGTCCAGAATATACGTAAAGCCCAAAAGGCCACAAGCCCAAAATAGAACTTTATAAAGAGATAAGTAATATCTTGAGACCTGGTATAAACCGGAGAAGAACCGCCTAGAGTATAATAAGGACCTCATGAGTAGAGGGAGCCGAGACCTCTTTAAGTCATTTAGAAGGCTTTGGGTCGGAACTTCATTTAAAAGCCACTTCGTGAAGGTCTTAGGTACAGTTGACAAAGGTCTTAAGCATGCAATACCTAAGCTCATCTCAAGAATATAAAGAAGTCTCGAGTAGTGGCTTCTGAGACCTCACTACAGTTATGTATCTGCGAAGGATTCACTTCATTTTCCAATTCTCCCCAAATTATTCTACAACAAAGATTTTTAACAAGTAAAACTTCATACATAATTAGAGTTCTAAAGCTCAATAGATACACTCTATAGTAAAAGAGCACATGATTCCATAAGATCCGAAAGTCAATACTTACCTAATAGAATTTCCGTGATTCTCACACAACGAAATCTTTATTTTCATATTCTATAAAATTATACCAAATTTGAGAGACATAAGCCTCCATAAAAAAGAGACCAATGACAACTAAGTACGAATAATGAAACTTTAATATTTGAAAAACATATATTCTACCTTTTCTCTCTCACATTATGAAGCAAAGCCCTGACTTAAGTATCAAAGAATTTTTACCGGACAACCGGTTTTTTATCCCCTTAGTTTTCAGTTTTGATCGCAGATTAAGTAAATAACTAAGCAAGTAAAAAGATGATTGTTGTTGGTGCACAGAGTCCAACAAAGAATTTTTGCTGTATCAACAAAAATATTTTTTTGTTTATTATTATAATTTTCCAAAGAGTTGGAAAATAAATTTTTTGTACTTATAGAATATATATATATATATATATTAAATATATTTAGACAAGCTTAAACTTTGAATTCTTTAAGTGATTGTATATTTGAACTTTTAAAAATATTAAATTATTTTTATAACTTATCTTTTAAAAAAAAAATTATTGTTGTATTAGAGTAATTACATATGTTTTTTAAAAAAATTGTGATTGATAATTAAATAATTATTAATTTTTTTAGTATTATTACATATACATACTCATTTATAAAGTAATTTAAGTGATTAAGAGTGGGTAAAAAATGGACAAATTGAACAAAATGTCGTAATGAATAAAATTGAATCAATTAATTTGGTTTGACTCGATTCTCAATTTCATAAAATAAAAAAAAAGAATCGAAACAGTTGAAATTTTAAAATTTTATCTCTATTCACATGTAAAATTTTAAAATTTTAAAATTTTATAAGTGATTATACCGTACTAAAATAAATTATTTTGTAATTATAACTTGAATCATAACTAAAAAAATTGAATTAAACTGTTGATCTCAATCGGTTTATTCTATATATTTTCAAAATAAAATAATTTAATTTTGTATTCGAACTAAATTAAATTACGCCGAACTCTAAATGGGATAATATTACATATCCCATGACCTAAATTTACACTAAAAGAAATATTCATAAGAGTACAAAAAAAAAAATCACGAGAAATATGTTAACATTATAATATTGTATTTTATGAATAAAATTTGTATAAAAATTTGAATCTTTAATATTAATATTTAAAAAAAATTGTGTTTATAAAAATTTTATTAGCATAAAATATTTTTAAAGTTGCTATACCAAATATACCCTTAAACCATTCAAGTTGCAACCCCACTTCACACGGTGCCATGTGGGGAACCTTTAGCTTCCCACCAAATGAAAGAGGACGTTCCATACTTTTTGCCAGTTTCTGAATTTTCCACTGGTCCACAGATATTTGGCTTATATAATTAAGCTTATTCGATATCAAGGGCATCTTATAATGCTACAAAATTCTCCGAGTCTAATTTTGATCCCAGCTTTACTTCAGATTGTTAACTAATTTAATTAAAAAAATTAATGGTTGATTTTTCATCTCCCAGATCTATTTAGTTGACTTGAGTTTTCTGTGTCTTAAATGATATCATGTGTATATCTTTAAACTGCAACTCTTCTATTCTCACAAATTACCTCAGCTCCTAGTAGGTATGATCATGGAGAAACTTGGAAGCCACAAGACCCATAAATCTTTTCTTCTTATTTTTATCTTCCAATTGTTATCACCTGGGCTTACTTCTTCAGCTTACACTCCCCCTGATAAATACTTCATCAACTGTGGTTCGGACATCGACGTGAATTCCGCCAAGCGGATATTCACTGGGGAACTGAATTCAACTTCGGTCTTCTTTTCAAAGAAGAGCAAACCTGTTAAAAGCGGCAATCAGTTGCCAGAAAGGTTAGCTCTTTATCAAACAGCAAGAGTATTCTGGCCAAATTCTTCCTACGAATTTGAG
>JAXCLQ010053808.1:6413-18078 GCA_035584115.1 Cedrela odorata | reverse complement strand
TGTGTGTGTGTGTGTGTGTAATGCTTTGTAAGTTATACGATTGATTGATTAACTATTGCAGATCAATTGGCGTCAGACAGCAGCATACCATTGTCTCCGCAGTGGCTTTATGCCAAACCAAGTGAGATTAAGGTGGTACATTCTTAATTTTTGCCGGAATCTCTCTGTATTTCTGTATCATAACTTAACAGTCACTATTATATCAATCCCTTCTTGTAGGGTTGGCATATTGGCACTATAAACTATCGATAACCTGGATGAAACATATTATCATGGAAGTTTGTTTATGTTACTTAAATTACTGAGTCAACTATCTTTTTCATTGTAACTGAATAAACTCATTCAAAAACAGTGGTATTGTGTGGGCAGGAGATATATATTCCCATCCCCTTTTTCTTCAATCACATATCGTGTGAATATTTCACTTGTTTAGGTGCTTAGGAAATAAGCATATGCTCTGTTGTTGTAACAGTTGTATAGAGGCTGTGAAAAAAAAATTGCACTTTATTTAGTTTGCATGCATATGTGTTAGGTAATAGAGTCATTCACATGCTTGGTATGCTTTCTTGACATTAATGCTTACCTGAACTCTCCAGGTTTTTACATTGATATTTGATACTGTGGGTTATTATCTTGTAGATTATGACATTCGTTGTTGTGTCCTGGACTTACTTGTTAGTATATGGATTATCTGTATCTTCAAGCACCCGAATTAATCAGATTATGCTTGCTTTATTTTTGAAAATGCTTAGAGGCTAATAAAAAATGCATTTTTTTGCCGCCCTCGCGGAAATGAAGAAGCTTCAACTCATTGGTATCACCAGTGATATTCCTTACATAAGGCCCTGTTTTAACTTGTAAACAAGATAGTTTCTTGTGTACTCTTTCTAGTAATTGAAACTTTGATGGTAAGAATAGCTGTTGATAGAGATCTTTTGTCCTTTTTTTAGTTTTTATTATTTTTCCTTTGTCTTTAAGTTAGGACAGGGAGTAGACCACAGAAGGTAGGTGAACTGAAATGTGTTAAATTTAGGAGAGAATGGAAGGCTTGTCTATGGAAAACTTTAAGGTGTAAGCTTCTTTGTTATTATTATTTTTTTGCTTTTCCTTGTTTGATTATCAGGATACAGACTCCCTTGCACATGCCAGCTTTTTGGTGTGCTAGAAGGAGCTTTTCTAATTTAGAATTAGTGATGTTGTTGTTCTAGGTAATTACTGCTTTTTTAGAATGGTAATGCACTGGTTCTCCCTATTGTCCATTATCCAATTCTGTTCCCTTGAAGTACTTAGAACTCTATTCAATTCTTTGATCATTAAGAAAGACAAAAGAAAGGATAAAAGAAAAAGGTTGATTGACAAAAGAAAATAAAGATAATTTACTAGATATGATCTATCCATATCTAACGTATCAATTACAAATATTGAAAACAAAAAGATAACTTTTGTATGAAGATACAAAAACTCCAGTTTTTTTTTTTTTTTTTCCATGGTATAGGTAAAATGGTTATAGCCAGATACGAATTGAGCAATGCTTTATGCCTTTTATTGGTCAAAATAGATTCTTCTTTGATTTATTAATGTTTAAAGGACTGTTATGCTTAGCACATCATCCTAGTTTCTTAAAAATAAAAAACTCTCTGGCACCATCTTCTATTGTTAGAATTTCTTGATGGTTCACCTGCTAGGGAGGCCATCACCCACCACTGAACCTCAAAGCCAGTTCTCTCACTTTTTTTCTTAGCTTTTTGTTTATAGTACTATGTCAGTCACTTCTGTTTGGGTGTGTGAGTACCATTTCACCATTTACATTTAAACACAATGTCAGTTCATAACCAAAGGAATATAAGAATAGTGTTTTATGCGGCAGATCAAATGGAGCTCATTTTATAAGTATTTTGCTTGCTCTGCATTGTATTACAATTTCACTAGCTCCAAATCAATTTTGGCTATGTATTAATGTTAAAATTTATTTGGAAATTTGTGACATCATAAACTACTAGACTTCAGTGTCTAAATTGGTCAACTTTGAGTTTATGTTTGAAATGTGCTTCAGTTTCTGTTTGGAGACACTACTTATCAATAGAACTGTTTTCTAAATGTTTTTTTCATGTATGGCAGGATGTGCGTGCTCCAACTTCTGTCTCTCTTGGAAACTCTGCTGATCCTAATCAGAAGGAGAGTTGGCGATTGGAAGGATCAGAAGAAAAAAAAGATTGGAGGAGGAGTGTTGCTGATAATGAAAGTAGCCGCGGCTGGCACGAGGAGGAAAGAGAAACTGGCTTACTTGGTGGTAGACGAGATCGCAGGAAAGCAGATCGTCGCATTGACAATGTTGCGGCAAGAGACTCAATTGACAGCAGAGCTTTAACTTCTTCTGATAGGTGGCATGATGGTAATACACGGCGTGATAGCAAATGGTCATCTAGGTGGGGTCCTGAAGACAAAGAGAAGGAATCCCGAACTGAGAAGAGGTTAGATGTGGAAAAGGAGAAGGAAGATGCTCACAGTGACAGTCAATCTTTTGTAAGTAGCAATCGGTCAGCTTCTGAGCGTGATGCAGATTCACGTGATAAATGGAGACCGCGCCACAGAATGGAGGTTCATTCTGGTGGTTCATCTTCCTACCGTGCTGCACCTGGATTTGGACTTGAAAGAGGACGGGTGGAGAGTTCAAATTTGGGATTTACTATTGGACGAGGAAGGGCAAATGTTATTGTGAGGTCCTCATCTGCTGGTCCCATTGGTGCCTTCCAAAGGGAAAGTGTCCCAGGGAAACCTAGCCTCTCAGCTGATACATTTTGCTACCCAAGGGCTAAGCTTCTTGGCATTTATCGTAGGCACAAGATTGATCTGTCCTTTGCTACCATGCCTAATGAGATGGAGGAATTGTCCCCTATAGTGCATGTAGAATCTATTGAACCGTTGGCATTTGTTACTCCTGACCCTGAAGAGGAGGTAAAATCTGAGCATTACTTGTTCATCATGCCCTATTTTATCAAAAATCTTGTTATTCTTTTCCTTAATTGATTAAGTTATTTTGTTCCTCAAATTTGTTTCATTGGATGTTAATAGGCTGTCCTTGGCGATATATGGAAGGGAAAGATTACCAGTAGTGGGGTGGTATACAATTCATTCAGACAGGGGAGACCAAATGAATATGTTTCAGGTATTGAAATATTTTGAATGATTAAATTATGATTTTTTGTTCTTTTCTTACCCTATTAGCTGAGTCTATCGTCCTTTTGTAGGTTCTGAAGACTTGGAATCCACCGAGGGAAAGCAGGGTGTTCTCCACTCGGTTCTTCCTGATGAGATTGTTGAGACTTTCCAAGAAACTGAAAATGTTGATGCATATCAATTTGATGACAATGGTACCTTGAGGAATCGCAGTTCACATAAGAAAGTGTTGGATGGTGAGTCATAATTGTTTGGTGTAGTTTTTGAACATGAATTCCATCTATCAAAGTGGCAATAAGGTTAATTGCACCTGTTTCATGTTTGAAAGAAGTTGAATGTACATTTTTTCAGGAAGAGAGGTTAATCATGAAGAATTTAAAGGTTCTGCAAAGAATCTTGGATTGGACTCAGATAGAAAGGCCTCAACTCTTTCAAAAAGCAATGGTGTTAACAGTGCCAAAGATATTGATCCTGCTAGTCGTAATATTGGGGAAAATTGGCAAATGCCGGACTCTTTCTTTACTAAATATCATCAGTTTGATAATATTGAGTCTGCTGCTTCTTTTGACATCAGATCCAAGCTTCCTGATGATTCAAGCTCTCTGTTGGTTATGACCTCTTCTGAGCAAAAACAGGGTAGCAATGTGGATGCTACTATGAAAGACTTAGAAAGGGTTACCCCACCTGAGCAACTAATTTTGTTGTACGTTGATCCTCAAGGGTCAACTCAAGGACCATTTCTTGGTGCTGATATCATTTCATGGTTTGAGCAAGGTTTTTTTGGAATTGACTTACTGGTTCGCCTGGCCGATGCTCCTGAAGGTACTCCATTCCAAGATTTGGGTGAGGTGATGCCACATTTGAAAGCTAAAGACATGAATATCAGTACTAACCATCCAAATTCTGATTTGGAGCAATTTGGTTCTCTGGAAGGAAGTATGGAGGCTACTTTATCTGCTGCATCCGCTTCCGCTGCGCCTAATGACATGTCCCAATCATTGTCTGAGTTTGATGGCCTCTCAGCTCAGCATCTTCAGAAAAGATTATTAGAGCCCGAAGCTCCCTTACAATTGCCTCATTCTGAGGGTCAAAGAATTCAAGATCTTGTTGCACAAGATGAAGGTTGGTATTTTTATTGATAGCTTTTGGATTGCTGTTCTTTTCCCTAGTCATTATGCTAATGGTTGATTGTTTATGTGTAGAAAATTTGTTTCCAGGAAGACCTGAAAATGCTGGCTATCCTAAATCTTCTGGGAGCATTCACGAGCCTGTTGCCCAGCCCTCTCATTCAATTGAATTGATGGAATCTGGCATGTCAAATCAGAATGATAATAAGTTGCACCCTTTTGGCTTGTTGTGGTCTGAGCTTGAGGCAACTCAAACAAGGCCTACCAATGTGCTTCCCAGCATGGGAAGAGCTGCCCCATTTAGTGCCATGGCTGATCCACCTCTTGCTGCTGAGACATGGTCGGATGTTTACAGGAAAAATACACTTTCTGACCCCAATGTGTATCAAGATCCCATGGCTGCTCACCATATGCGACGCATGGAACAGGAAAAAAACCATTTTGATCTAGCAGAGCAGCTATTGTCAAAACAATTGCAGCATCAGCAGCTCCAACAGCGGAATATATTTTCCCCTCATGCACGCCTGAATCAATCAGTTCTAGAACAAGTGCCAAGTCAGAATGTGATTCACCAACAGCAGTTGGCAAACTATCCTGCAGCAGAATTGGAACATCTTTTGACACTTCACATGCAACAGCAGCAGCAGCAGCAGCAGCAACTTCAGCTTCAACATCATCGGTTGCAGCAACAGCAGCAGTTTCATCAACAAAAACTTTTGTTGGAGCGACAGCAATCTCAAGCTCAAGCTCGACAGGTGTTTCTTGAGCAGTTGATGCATAGTCAAATGCCTGATCCCGGCCTTGGGCTGTCACATGTTGATCCTATCAGAGCAAACAATGTTCTTGATCAGGCTTTATTAGAGCAGCGCCTTCTACATGAGTTGCAACAACAGTCTCAGCATCCTCAAAAGCATTTTGTTCCATCTATAGATCAACTTATTCAAATGAAGTTTGGTCAGGCACCACAGCAAGAGCATCAAAGAGATTTAATGGAGCTAATGTCACGTTCACCGCATGGACAAATGCAAGCTTTGGAGCATCAGATTCTTCTTCAAGAGCAGATGCGGGCAAGACAATTATCAATGGGATTGAGTCGGCGACCCAATATGCAGGAAGATAGGCATATTGATCCTCTTTGGCAGGCTGATGAATCTGATCAGTTGCTTCGGACTCTTTCTGGTGCTCACTCTTCAGGGTTTAGCCCTCTAGATATTTATCAGCAGCAACAGAGGCCACCCCATGACAAGCAGCTGGTTAACCTTGAGCGAAATCTTTCATTACAAGAGCAACTCAGGCAAGGGATTTTTGAGCCTGGTGCACTGCCATTTGAGCGGTCAATGTCTGTGCCTACTGGTGCTTCGAGGATGAATTTGGATACTGTTAATGCCATGCCTCATCCTCATGGTCTGGATGTACAGGCGTTGAACACCCATATGCAATCTGCTGGTCAAGCGGGGACATTTTCTACTGGCATCCATCCCCATAATCTTCACCACTCTTTAGTTGCTAACCAGTCCAATGTTTCACACTTGGATGCAATAGAGGGTCATTGGCCGGAGAGCAATGGGCAGCTGGCAAATGAGTGGATGGAATCTCGAATGCAACAGTTTCATATTAATGCTGAACGACAGAGAAGGGTCCCGGAAGTTAAAATGACCTCCAGAGATTCGAGTTTATGGATGTCAGATGGATCCCATGATGACAAGTCAAGGCAATTATTGATGGAATTACTCCATCAGAAACATCTCCCTTCCGAGTCATTGGACATGAATATGGATGGAATATCTCTTGGGAAGAGGTCACCACCAGGTGTCTACTCCGGTTCGTCCTCTTCCAATCACCCATTCAATATTCTTCCAGACCGGGAATCAGGTCCAAACGGCTCATTTAAAGTAGGATCTTTTGGTTCTAATTCGTCTGAACCACTTCAGGCTTATGTAGCTGACAAGCAGGCTGGCAGTTTTGAAAGCGATGAAAAATTACGACTTGGATCTGAATCCGGGGCATTTTCTGAGGCAGAGTTGCTCTTCGCAGACATCAATGAGAGTGCTCAGTCTTTTTACAAAGATTCTAACATGATCCGTCAGTCATCTCTGACCAAAGAGTTTTCAGAGATGGAGGGTAGGATGCGTGGGTCCAATAGTGAAGATATGACAAAAGGTTCAATTTTTGAAGTGCCAGATGGCATAGCAAAGCAAGCAAGCTTGGCTGCTCTAGATCGGGTGGAGATTCCGAGTAACACGCTTAGCAGACATGCTTCACAAGTCGCTGGTAATTTTCTGTCAATTTATTTGGAAGTCTTGATTTTTGTACAAATCATGACATTTTCTGATTTTTTTTTCCAGGTAGTGATGTTGGTTTTTATGATTCATTTACAGAAGATTTTGCCAAGGACCAGTAAGCTTCTTTTCTTTGGAAATTTATTATTTTTTGCTGAATTTATCACTAGCAAGACAAGTATTATAGCAGTTTACGTATATATTACGTACAGATCGACAGCAGATTTTTGTATTTGATAGTTTATAAGCTTGGGCTCTTCTTAATAGGTTGGTGGTTGCTTCTAGGATTCAAGAAAATATCTTGCTGAGACGCCCACCTGCCTCGCGTGTTTCATCATCCCAGGAAGGATTGTATGACCTGAACTCAAATCCAGTAATCAGGGGGAAAATTTCATCGAGTACTGCTGATGGTATGATATCCTTAAAATTGCCTTATTTTAATAATTTTCTCAAGGGACAGAGTGGGAGGGTGTTGGTGGTGATTTTTCAATGTGTATCCTTTTGGATTTTGTTCTGTGTATCACTCTTCATGGTGTACCCTGTGGTCAGTAATTTTGCTTGAAGCTACTGTAGAAGATCTGCTTCCTGTGTTCTGTTGGGTGAGAGGAGTGGCAGTTTGAGAGTCTGAATGTAGTTTCCTCTAGAAATCTTACTAATAATGAAAGCATATTTGAAATTTACAGGAAGTCAGGATCCAGGGGGAAATTCGGTGAGCCAAGGTCCAGACGTGACATCTGGGAAGAAAGAACCGCGTTTCCGTCGTACTTCATCATGCAGTGATTCTGATGCGTCAGAGCCATCATTCATAGACATGTTGAAGAGTAATACCAAGAAAACTGTTGCGCCAGAATCTCATGCAACTGTGGGGATGACAGAGTCGTCAGATGGAACACAAGGCGCTCGAACTGGCAAAAAGAAAGGAAAGAAGGGGAGGCAGATCGATCCAGCTCTCCTTGGTTTTAAAGTCACAAGCAACCGCATAATGATGGGTGAAATCCAACGAATAGATGATTAGATTAGCCCTATATAATTTTTGGAATTTTTGCGTAATGACCATTCGTAGCCAGCCAGTTGTATAGGTTGAGATGAGAGTTACTGTTTTTTTTTTTCATACATTTTCTTAGAGATGCGGGATGAACGCTTGGTCTAGGAATCCCTACATCGATAGGGTACGGTCTCTGTACAGACTAACAATTTTTAGGAGGCAAGATTATTGCTTTATAGAATTATGTAGAAAATGTGGTGTTCTTTGCCGTGCTCAATGGATACAATTTTAAATTAGAGTTGGCCTTAGCATTTAAGCAATTTTTGAGGTTCTTTTATGACTTGTAAAAGCCATTACTCCGAGACAGGAATATTTACGCATTAGTATGAACACTAAACAAATACGTTTGCTGCAATTTTGTTATTGTTATCAACGCATATTACATATGAGGATATCGGTATACATTACATGAGGATATTGTTCAGCAAACCCGCTGATCTTGGAAAAGCTGCAGAATTGTTACGCCCATGATCAACTCCAACTCAGAAGATGACAAAGGTACTTGGAAATGATAAACACTGCTTCTTTTCCTCCTTTATTACAACATTCAGGAACAAAGTATGGGAAATCGCTGTTTTAAAAATACAAATGTTCAAAAATCACCATCCAATGTTCACATTATCACCTTTTTCCTTGCCACTTTGAATTGTGTAAACACATTCTTTTGTATAAAAGCATTAACAAAAGTGTAAGTGTTACCTGCCCCACTTAACAAAAGTGTAAGTGTTACCTGCCCCACTTGACATGGTTTGCACAAAAGCTTGAGACTACTTGGGAGAGAAGAGCAGATAGATCATGGTAGGGGAACGGCATTCTTGACACCCTAAACAGAGCACTGAATTTGACATATACCTGTAAAAATTTATATATCACAATTGACTATCACAGGTTCAATTTTTTTTAAAGCAAGCAGTGAGAGTCGTACAGGGCACTGTACCTGTGGGAACCTGGATAGCTTTAAGAGATTAGAGAAGGCTAGACTTTCCACGTCGTTTCTGCAAGATGATAAGTATGGAAGTGTTGTCATTTGCACAGGTAAATGTTAAAATCATTCTCTAACAAAGTTAAACAATGAGAGCTGACGTTGGTGGTTTGCAGAAAGCCAAATGATCGAGCAATACCGGTGTTGCGGGAAATTCAGTGCATAGTTCCTCAATTTCCGTCATGTGTAGATTGAGAACCTGAAAAATTCCATTGTATTATTAGAACAACCCAACCCTTCATCTTTATAACTAATCTGGCATTTACCAAGTGGGTCAATATAAATTTAACCAAGGGTATTAATAGCTTATTAGCATACTTTACGCTCCATCTAAAGAAGATCAGGATGTGTGATTAGGTCAAATACATATTGCACTAACTAATTTGCTTTTTTTCATTTCTTTTTTAGTTAAAATAGAGTAAGGGAAGATCTGTATATCTTCATGCACATGAAACCCACTGGCACTTCCAAGTTCTCCTGCTTTAGAAAACATTGACTTCCCAACTTAATTTATCATCTACATAAATTAATGAGAAAATGACATTAATAATACTATGCTTCCCAACTTGTATCCCTACATTAGTTTTCCAAAGTGATATGGAAGTGGACCTGTCACTGCATATCACCTCACAAATTAATTTCAACCAACTTTGATAAATTAAAATTACACCCACCATTTTATTAAAATAATACATGAGGTGTTGTGGTAATAACAAGTCAGTTTCCATATCACTTGAGTTACTAATGTTCGTAGACAAGTTAGAGTGTAGTAATATTCAAAATGGCATATATCATCACTATTCTTTCCTCCCTATGCCATGCGTCTACTGAAAACGTGAAGAAGAACAAAACCAAATAGATAAAGGAAAAAGTATAAGCAACTATATTCATCTTTGAGGTCAATTAATCATGCTCTTGCACCCTTTAACCAGCAATTCACAGTCAGGACATTGCGATCTAAAGGCAACTTCTTGGATTGAATATAGCTTTGACAATGTAGAAGCAACAATGAGAACCCAGGTACCCAATCTGATACCTTTATTCTTCAGTTTTAAATCTTAAAATAATTGGAAGTCTAGAGGAATGAAAAGACCTCCACATTGAGTATTATGCTGATAAGCCATGCATCCCATAAGGTCTATGACCGATTGATCACTTGGGATGCTAGATCCTATATGAGTTGTATCACCTATATATTGCACTCATATCAACTCACCTGCAAGTGCAACATGCTTCACTCCTGTGAACCCCAATATTCACATGGACATGCAGCTTTGTGACATGTTCATACCTTACACATGGAAAGAGAGTGAAGACTGAACATTTGCTAAAACTTTAATCTCAACAGACCTTGTCACTAGGGAATGATCAAATTTATGATTAATGGGCTGCACAATGAGTGCACCATCCACGCTCGCTTCTTCCACGCACTGCAGCACCAAAAGGAAGAGAAAGGACAATATGAATTTTCTTTGCATCCTGTGAATGCTATAAAGAACTTGACAATGATTTTAATAAGAAATTACTCATCCTTCAAGACAGAAAGTATTTAGGTAAACTTATACATGAATATAATGATAAAGTGTGACAATGAGGAAAAAAAAAGGTTGATTTCACATAAGTATTACGAATCACTGGATAAATTTTATAGCACAACAGTTGTAGAATTGGATAAGGCACATATATTGAGTATTTATTGTACCTCAATCTCAAAAGATATTCTCACTAGGTAGCCAAATCACTTGGAAAACTAAATTCAGGCTTATGGAAGTTTACGAGAGAGGAATATTGTACAACACTCGTGAAATAATCATCCCAAAACACATCTTCAGCTAATGACAAGATAATGAGCTCAAAATGAAGTCATCAAAAGCTCACAAAAGTTTTATCAGAACTAAATTTCAATTAATACATAATCTAATGCAGCAGAACATTACAGCCATACATACTACAAGTCGATCAATCATACAAGCTAGGGAGAAAAAAAAGGTGACATGATCGGCCAACCTCATTACAATTTTATGGTGCATCAGACCTGCAGATTATTTTTATCATTTCTAAAATGAAACTACCCAAAAGACTGTTAAAAAATCATGCAGTTTCAATTCAACGCAATCCCATATAAGATAAGAAGCCAAATAAAATAGAAATAAAAAATATATGCCCAAAAGAGGCGTACCTGGAGAAAGAAATCGACATTTCCAGGCAAGGCGGGTTCTTGGCCAGGAAAGTAAGGATATTTATCTGCAGCCTTGAAAAAATTCAAGACTTTGTCAACATTCTGATAGCTTTCTATTTCTATAAACCAGTAGATAATACAAAATATGTGCGCACTTCTTCGGGAGAAGCCCATATGTGGTGATGTGAATCAATAGTTTTGGTTTTAGAGGGAGATGTTTTGGTCCCAGCTCCACTGTTAGTCGCCATTTTAGCAGCACAGCCTCTGACTGAGGATTTAATATTGAAGAATGGACCTGGAATGACCAAAGCTTGAATCAGTGGCTTTAATAACTTCGTCACTGGCATGCCATGTCCATCAACAAACATACCAAGCCACTAACTATTAAGTAAAGTTGGGGCCTTTTACGTAAATAAGTAAATGACCGATTTTTTTGGCTTATAAAAGAAAAGAAAATACTTTTTTTTTTTTTCTAAATTTTAATTAAGGTTAGCTGTAATTTCCAGAGCGGATAGCGGATACCATAATAGGAGGACATATATGTCATTTCAACGAATCACCGACTCTCAAACCCTTCGTTGCTTAAAACTTGACAAATCACTACCAAACCCCAAAAAAGCCTCTTATCGGTTACCTGCTTCGTCAACACTCTCAGACAACTCTCCAACAATGGCGGCCGCGGCTCCATTTACAGCCCAAGTACTTCCGCCTCTGCATTCATTCCCTTTTTTTCTGGGTTTCTTTTACTGTTCTTTCAAAATTAAATTTAATCTGATTTTGCTTTATTCATTTGTGTTTTTGGCAGATAAATTTAGGTTCTGTCTCAGGTGCTCGACAACAAAACAAAGTTCTGAGTCCCACTTGTAATGCAATCAA
>JAXCLQ010053776.1:0-18094 GCA_035584115.1 Cedrela odorata | reverse complement strand
ATGGTTAGCCTCTCCGTCGAGAAAAAGCCATTGGCGTAAGAGCCCTCAGCATATGAGATGGTGTAAGTGCATTTCTTGGAAGAGCAAGCCGGATTATTGCCTGCATGTGTACCAAAACTTGAATTATTTCACTACAAATGTATTTCAAGTTATTATCTAGATATGGACAAATATTTTCTTTTGATATGAGCGTGTGATTGATAAAAATATATATAATTTGGAATTCATTTTATACATAATTCCTATATTAGTAATTAGGGAAATATTTAATTTATTGGTAATTAGGGAAATCTTTAGATCTTAAATTCAGGATTAATTCTAACTACGTACCTAAGACACCGAGAATATTGCACTTTGGCGAGTTGCAGGGAAGATTGGAATACGTTTTGGACTTGGTTGGATTATAAAGGGGGTCCCTTTGTTTAAAGCAACGAACAGCACAAGGCTTGCACTGAGTCCAAGTCATATCGCTACCAGTATCCAAAAGGAGAGAAACATACTGTTTTGGCTTCCCTAAGGCTACTATAATATAGTACTCATCTGCCGTTGAATCGTTAAGCTTGGCAGGAAACGAAATGGCTTTTGTTTGCTTTAGATAATTATCAGAATCGGAATTCTGAAAAATCCTGGAATTCTTTAAATCGACTCGAAGTTGGTCTCTACGCAGAATTTCTTCCAAGGAGGGGGCAGTATTTGCTTTGCCTTGATTCAGCGTAGAGCATGGCCCGTACTTGCTGAAGACTTCTAGGGTTGCTTTTCCGGAAACTGAAACGTGAAGACAAAGCATTCAGTCTGGTGTAGACTTAATGATGGCTTCGAAAGATATAATAATAAATCTAATTACATTACTGGTTGCACAATACTTAGTTAATGTAATAACAATTAATAATTATTTAATTAATATTAATAATGGAGAAGAATTGGAAACAATGTTTATTACCAGATTGGGGCAAAGCAGTACGGTTGCAAACAGTTGGTGGTAACAGAGAACTGACTGAAACAATGTGGCTGTGGGAGAGTTGGTCGGCATAAGAAGAGCAGAGAAGGCATAAAAAAAGAAGAGAAGCATGCAAGAAAAACCTAAGGAACTTGGAGGAAATTATGTAAGTGGCCATGGTTGTTCTCGCAAATTACGTTACGCTAACTTTGCTAGGCTTATATAAGAGCAATATGTGGATATGGAAATTAAACCTTATCCAAGTGTAATCTAGCTTTGTCCCTCTATTATTTGAGATTTTTTTCAAATTTCACATCGCTTGATAAATAACTTTAGTGGTATGTTTATATATACTGCTTATACATACTCTATTCCCCTAAATTAATGCGAGTTCTTTTTAATATAGAGCTTGAAATTATGTGTTGAACATGAAATCTTGATTTTAGAAACAAAATCGTGAAGGGTCTGGATTAGTCCACTGTGCCACTCTAAATTGCGTCAAAATCGTACTATTTTATTTCGCGGGCCATTACGGACTAAGCAATAATAGTTTTAGCTTTGTATTTTCCTTGCTACGATGCTTGTTTCGCGTTCGGACCACCACACAATTTACAAAAATATATCTACTAGTCCTTCTACATTGAGGCGTTCTTAAATATAGAATCTAAAAATATTAGTGTTACAAAGTGATAACCATTGTTAGATTAACTTTGGAAGCAATCAGAGCTGAATTCGTTTGAAGCAAACAGTTACAGATTAGTTCAATCAAAAGATAACAAATTAAAAGACAGAAAAATCCGAAACTACGTAGACAACATTTGTGCCATAAACTATACATTTTATAGTGAATTAGTTGGTGTTTGGAGGAAAGAGAGAGAAAAAAATATAAGACAAAAAAAAAAAGGTGATAATGATGAAAACTTTAGAAAAAGAAGTTTCCACTTCTGCAAAGCTAGGCCCCTCAAGTATCAAGAAACCTGTGCGTGCAACACATGGTAAAGCAAACATTATAATCATCAAGAACAAATGCCAAATGTGCTTTATGAAATCATAATTATTGTGGGATGCAATCACTGCATGTTGGCAATTTGGCTTTATCTTGCCACCCAATTGCTAAAGAGAGAAAATGCTAATCCATCCATCCAAGTTCAACTCATGTAATCTAATTGAGAATACTATGACTCCCTTAGGAAATCGGATTTAATTCATAATTTCAATTAGGTCCAAAATCCAAATAAGGATTATTATTTTCAGTTTGGTCGCAGATGCATATCCTATCTTTTATAGTGGGTACTCAAAGAAGAAGAAAAAGTATTTCAATCCCACTGAGAAAGAAACTCATGATTGAAACCTTAGAATGTGGCCTTTCCACTTCCGCAAGTTCAACCACCCAAAGATTAATGTGCAACATATTGGTACTATATTTAATTATCAGGAAATTTCCATTTTAATTCCTTTTTTTTTTTTAGGAATTTGTTTCACTCGATTAATTTGATATTTATATTATAAAATCTCTCATATTTTATCTTTATTTCACTCTAGTCTTTGGAACCAACGTCCATTAATTCAATCAAATATTAGAATTATGGAGGAATTATTCACGAAATTTCACCCAAAACAGTGCATTTTAACTCCTTTCATTTAATAAAACGATGTTATATTTCGACTATTAAAAGACAAAAAAAATGGTGTCAATTTTTTATGTGTATTAAAAATATCTTGTAAACTTCATATAATAGGCTTCTTTCTTCTCTAACACACTTCACTCTCGTTCCTTGCAAACTTTAAGCTCCATTACTAAACTACTAGACCTCAAAGTACAGCTATGTCTACTAAAATAGTAGAGAGTGAAGTAATGTTAGTCCAAATAGTAGGGACTAAAGTGATATTTATTGAAAAAGTATAGAGTAAGGTAAAATAAATATTAAAATGTTTGGAATGTTTGTGATCAAGTGTCAAATCAGGTAATAAAATAAAATTTTATAAAATAATTAAGCAAAAATTAATATTAAAATGTTAGGAATGTTTGTAACATAAATGTCAAACCAAGTAAAATTATATAATAATGTAATATTTATTATATGAATAATTAAAATATATAATAAATAATTTTAAAAAATATATTCTTCTTTGAGATCTCCATATGCAATTCGCTGGCTACAGCCGTTAGGAGTAAAACCAAACCTCCCGCCGGCGACATCATACACCACTTCCAGCGTCTTTTGCTTTCTTCAAAAGCATAACTTTCCTTTGAGTAGCAGAAAAGACATAGGGAAACAAGAAGAAAAGAAGAGAGGGTAAACCTAAGTAAGGCCGAGGAAACGGTAGTAGTGGCCATAGATTGATCGACCTGTAACTTACAAAGCTTGCTCATGTCTTGGTTAGCTTTTTATAAGCAATTAGAGAGACCCCAGTAATGAGTGGGAAATATGTAAATTGACCATTAAATTGAAAAAAGCCATTGGTTTTCACTTTTCTCAATATTTGATGTTGGTTATGGAAAATTCTGAGCAATTTGCATCTCTTTGATTTGTATAAATTATTATTCCACTAGTTTTTCTATGGCATTAGACCTAACTTTTCTTGAACTCTTTTTCTCGTCACATTGACTAATAGTTCCATTACTCAATGTTTTTAGTGCTCTGCCTACCCTTTTTAGAGGAAAACATGTAGCAACCATATATATATATATATATATATATATTTTCTTAGAGGATAACGTGTAGCAACCATAAAATAACAGTTTGATGACAGATATAGTTGACATCAAATGGGCATTTCGAACTTGCTTAGACTAGAATCTCATGGCCTAAAAGACCCAGTAAGCACATCCAAACAAATGAAATTTAGCTTCACTTGTAAAGATCTTGTAAACATTATTAGTAGTATTTTGTTAAGTCTATTTCTTTTATTAATAACTAATTAAAAACTTAATTTGATACGAATTAAGTTTTGATTTCGGAGAATTGAGAAGGTTAATTGAAATTCTTGTTTACAAGACAAAATTTGAAATTACAACAGTCCATATCTCTTCTAGATTGTGTTAATTATTTACTTAATTTGAAATTACAACATTCCTCATCATTGTCCTTATCTCTTATCTTAATTGTTGAAATGATTGATTGGTTGATTTTATAATATAATTAATGGATGACGTGGCGACGGCAGCATTATCCGTTCATTATATTATAAAATGTGACAAATTATTATACGTTGCTGCCGCAGTCTGATCTTCTATTATTTTCAGTCTTGCATTCGATATAACAAGATTTCATGGAAGCTTGAAGAAGATTTTCTTGATCCCGATAATTCTTGAATGGGATTTTCATTGCGAGAACAGACTCTCTTTGGTATTGACGGAATGGACTTGTTTTTCATTTTAACTTATAATATGTTCCATCACACATTAAATGTGAAAGGATATATTAATCGTTCCCTGTTTGGACCGTGGCTTGTCATTGAAGCTTCTTGGCTAGATCGAATTGACATGAAAACTGAAGTCTACACTTTTTAAAAATGAAATTAATTAATTAATTAACGTGTGTTTTCTGTTTCTTCATTTGGAATAAAACGCAATCTGCTGAAAACAGACTCTTCCATTTTCCTTTCCCTTTAATTGTCTCGTCTAGTGGTTGGTAGGAAAGAAAAATAATCCATTGAAATTTACTGCCTTTGTTTATGCTTTTATTCGTAGCTTATTTTTGAAAGGAAACATGGGGGCTTCACTTATCGAAATGGTTGTAGGCCACCTGAAAGTGCCTTCACTTTTGACAGGAAACATGGGCGCTTCATAAATTTTGTCAGGAAAAATTTTACGCGTGATAATCAACTAAAGAATCCATTATGAACCACAAACAGAATTACCAACTGTTTTACAATTTTTGGTCTTTTTTTTTTCTTCTTATTTGCATTTATGAATTTGTTACTTATATTTACTATTTTTGTTTCGTTTCCTCAGATATATACATCAAATAACAATAAAATCATAATTAAGAATTAGGAACTGTTTTAGAATCATAAGTTGTGAACTAAAATGTTGAAAAAAAGCAGAAAATGTGAAGGAATTAGGAATTGATTGAAATATATTAATGTAATGTTACAATTATTCATACAAAATTTAAAATGATAGAACAAATTGGGAGAAAAGGGTTTTAGGATCATTTTTATAACTTAAAAATTAAATGATTGAAAATTAAGAGATTGATTTTCTAGGATGATGTAATTAATTTTGTAGGTTTAATATGTAATTTATAAGGTTCAAATTATTTTTTTTCTTTTCAATTTAGAGGAACCATTTTTTTTTAACCAAAGACTTGAGTCCCAAGTGACCCACAACTAATGAGAATCAAATTGATAAGCTACTAGATCTTAAATCAAAAATTCAATTTCGTCAAGTTTAATGAACAGAGTAAGAACAAGAAAAAAATCAATTCTAGAACAAACTTAAATTTTCTTTTTTATTGAATTTAAAAGAGAGTATAAGAAGATTGTTGAAAAGAAAATAAAGTTTCACAAACAATTCTTTTTTTCTCTTCTTCTTTCTCTCTCTAAAATTCTATTTCTATATTTTCTCTCTCTATCTTCCCGCTTCTCTATCTCTCTTCTCTGTCTCTCTTAAAAACAGAGTACCAGATACCTTTTATAATGAAAACAAAACAGGTTGATACTTTTCTTTCCAAAAAATCAACAAATTGATACTTTCCTTTTAAAGTATCGATACTTTCATTTAAAGTATCAATATTTTTACTACAAATTTTATAACTTTATCCGAGTGTTAATACTTTTAATGAATCCATATCGATACTACAACTTCAGTTTCTTCAACACAACTCGAGTGTTGATACCACAGCAAAATAGATCGATACTTTGAATCAGAAAATGAAACAGAAACAAAACAATGAAAATTTCGAATTACTCTTCACAATCTCTACCTTAATTCAAAATTTACCATTTAAATTTTCTCCCTTCTATATCAGTCTCTACAGTTGATTTTGAACCCAACTTCAGTTCCATTCACAACAGCTTCTTCTAATCATTTTTATAACTTAAAAATTAAATGATTGAAAATTAAGAGATTGATTTTCTAGGATCATGTAATTAATTTTGTAGGTTTAATATGTAATTTTCAAGGTTCAAATTAATTTTTTTTTCTTTTCAATTTAGAGGAACCTTTTTTTTTTTTTTTTTTACCAAAGACTTGAGTCCCAAGTGATGAACCAATGCTAAATCCACCGATCCAATTTGCAACAAAATTATTGGGTTTATTATTTATACATAATGATCTCAATTTTTGTGATGATTGGCGTCAACAGTTTTGTGACTAATTCTAGATTGAACATTAGATAAGACAACCTAGAACTCATCAGATTCATTACAGAATTCGCAAAATATGAAAAGCACAAAGAGTAATTGATAATCAAACACTTTTACTCCATTTATATGTCATATCTAGTTACCACATATATTCACATATATATATATATATATATTGGTCCATACAGAAGTATACTCCTCCTTTATTAATTAACCATTATGGTTATCACCAATTTGAGGAAGATTCTATTCATCTATTCTTCTGTATGATATCTCTATATATAATTCACTAGCTACAACCATTAGGAGCAAAACCAACCCTCCCGCCGGCCACATCATACACCACTTCCAGCGTCTTTTGCTGCACATTTCCGAAAATTGCTACATCATTGGCATCACTATTGCCGGCGATTGCCAGACATACTTGCGACAGACTATTTGCGTACAAAATCCCTGTCAGGTCAAGGCTCACCTCAATTCCACCACTGAAAAAGAAGCTAATCTTAGGCACTGTAACTAAAGAATAATTACTAAAATTAAAGCACGTGTCAAGAATCGATAAAGCCGGCGCCGTGGGATATTTTATCATTGCTTTACGAAACGCTGATCGCAAGATAGAGTATGCGGCAGGTGGCAGGCGTGTGATGACAATTCCGGAGTCAATGATCGTACCCGTGTTTAAAAAAACTGATATGGAAATGGCGAGTTTTCGGCCGCCAACACTAATTCCAACAGTATCAAGGCCGTAAAAAGACGTGTCTTCGAAAGCAGCTGAAAGTGGAGTGAATTTTAGGGATTTTGAGAGGCCTGCATCTTGTCCAAAAGTGAGATGGCCAGTTGAACTGGACGATGAAGGAAGGCAGTAGGAGAAGAAACTATTGTATTTTTTGTCAGTTTGGGAGATTAAGGATAACGGGTTTCGACCAAGGCCAAGCAAACCAGCCGTTTTACCAAATAAGCCTTTGTTATTTTGGCCACAACCGAAGAGGAAGGTCGGAAAAACATCTGAAGAAGTTAGGGTTAGGGTTTCTTTGGCAAAGAATCCAACCGAGTATGAGGAATCTCCATACTGGATTCCATATACACATGTTGAATCTGCACAATCAAGTAAGAGACCTGCATAAAGAATAAGTTTTTTAAAAGTCCGAATGTATTAATTGATAATCTCAAATTGATTTTTTTTTTTTCATGTATTCACCTGTGGCAGACTCGAGTGATTCGCACTCTTCTGAGGAGCAAGAAACATTGGTATACGTTTTGGACTTATCAGGATCAAATATTGGTTCCTTTTGTTTATAGCAAGATTTCACGCAAGGCTTGCATTGCGTCCAAGTAATGTCACTTCCTGTGTCAAATACGAGAGAGAATTCTTTCTTTGGAGTGCCGAGGCCGATGGTAACAATGTAATTGCCGGTGTCCACCACGGTACCGTCCTTGGCCGGCATCGTAGTGGCATCTGTCTCCTTTATGTCGCCACTCACTGATTTCTTGGAAAGTCTAGAGTGAATTGAGTTAACTCGAGATTGGTCTTGTAGGAGGATGTCGGCGTGAGATGGAGATTTTGTTCCTTCTCCACTAAGTTTATTACATGGACCATGCTCGTGGACTACTTTCAAAGATGACTTCCTCTCACTAGCTGAAACATATGATATAAGCATAAATTAGGATATACAAATAACAGTACCAGATTTAGTGTCACAATTTTATCCTGTGTGATTTATTGGAGTTTACCAAAAAAAATTTTGGTCGAAATAATATTTAGATTTGCATAAAAAATAAATAAATAAATAAAGAAACTCACAATAAATTGAAACTCGTGCATATCACCACTTTAACATTTAATTAAATAGAGGTGTCAAAAGGGCCATTTAAAACGAGCAGAGCCCAATAAATTGAAACTCGTGCATGGTATCTTGCAACATATGCAATTCCAAATTCTTAACGGAACTTCATATTTACCCATGCAATTGCGAACTCTCTATCCTTCTAGCCCACTGGCACACCTGTCTCTTAATCGAACGGTTTAAAGTGACTGCCGAAGAGACTTTTTTGGTTGAACTTAAAAAATTACAAGAAAATTTTTTTTTACCAGTATTAAAATATGTATATACACACACATAAACAAAGATTTTAAAGTGATATATATCTTTATATATATGAACCTTTCGTGGAAGTGTTGCAAACAGACGAGGGAAGAAGAGAGCTGAGAAGAATAGTATGTCTCTGTGTAATTTCTGTTTCTTCAAAAGCATAGCCCTGCTTCAAGTAGCAGAAAAGACATAGTGGAACAAGAAGATAAGCAGAGAGAATAAACCTAAGCAAGGTCGAGGAAATGGTGTTAGTGGCCATAGATTGATCGACTTGTAACTTATGAATCTTACTCTGTCTTGTTTAGCTTTTTATAAGCAACAAGAGAACTCCTAGTACTGAGTGGGAAACATGGAAATTGACCATTGAACATAAAGTCATCATTGACTGTGTGTTCACTCGGAGAAAAGTTTTAATTTCTCAATATTTGATGTTGGCTTTGGAAAATTCTGAGCAATTTGACTCCCTTTGATTTATATAAATTATTAATCCACTTGGTTTCTATGGCATTGGACCTAACTTTGCCTGAACTCTTTTTCTTCATTCCTCTCTTTGATCATTTCATTTTTGAGTGCCGACTAATGATTCCTTTACTAGATAAACTTTTTTAGTGCTTGTGGACTACTTTCAAAGATGACTTCTTGCCATTGGCTGAAACATCTAATAAAATTATGATTTAGAATACAATTAATAAGACCATATTTAAGTATAAGTAACCAAGTTCAACACACCAAATATAAAGTACGTTTATTACAATATGTGGGATAATGAATAATGAATTTTTTTTATATTTATATTTTTATATTTTTCCCACCAACACTTATCTCAGTTATGAGAATATCGTAAAATCCTGACTGTTGGGAAGTGGTGGTAATTGGGGTGAACTTGATGAACTTTTTCTTATATCAACGATTTTGCCGAAGGTTTTGTATCCAGTGGAGCCGTAGGATGAAGGGAGACAGTAGGAGAAATATTTTTGGGAAGTTTGCATAATAAAAGATATCGGACCTCGGTCGAGACCCATAATCCCGGATGCTCCAGATTGATCGCCAGTGTTGTTGTCGGAACATCCTAACATATAATTGCTTACGACTAATGATTCGACGCCGTTTGTTATGTGAGAACCTCTCCGTCGAGAAATAGTCGTTGGAGTAAGAGCCCTCAGCATATGAGATGGTGTTAGTGCATTTCTTGGTAGAGTAAGTAGGATCATTACCTGCATGTCTAGCAAAAACTTGAATTATTTTCACTATAAATGTATTTCAAGTTATTATCTAGATATGGATAAATATTTTCTCTTGACATAAGCGTGTGATTGATATATAGTTAGTAAATAAAAATATAAATAATTTGGAATTCATTTTATATGTAATTTTTTTATTAGTAATTTGGGATATCATTAAATTTGAAATTTAAGATTAATTTTGAAATTCAAGATTAATTATAAGTACGTACCAATGTGTCACGAACTGATTTTTCAGTGCGGCCTTAGACGCAAATCTAAAATAATATGCACTAAGTCAGCCTTACTTCCCAAAATTACAAAAACTACCAAAAAAAAAAAAAAAAAGAGATGAAAAAAGAGTGTACAAAAAATTATAGAGATTCTTTGATTGTCAAAACTTAAATTACATAAAGCTTGCATTCCTTTCTTTGTCTACAGCAGCTGCTGTATTTATACTAAAGCATATGTACAATAAAGGGCTAAGATTAATCTTAGAATCTCATCTAATGACTTATAATGATATCTGTAAATTCTATTCCTAATTTAAAAAGGATTTTCGTATATACATAGTTTGTTTCCTATTTAATACAAGACTTTCTAATTAATGTCAAATCTCCTAATTAATGCAAAATTTTCTAATTAAGATAGGAAGATACAGCTCTTGTTTATTTAGAAAACTACTGCTGTAGTCCTAATGCATGCAACTTATTTAGGAAAGCTCTGCTGCACATTTTATTGCATGTTTTGCTGCACAATTTACTGTATGTACGCTGCATTCTGCTGCATGTACACTGTATTCTACTGCATATTCTGCTGCGGTGTAACAGCTCTGCTAGGGTGTAAACTGGATATTTTTTGCGGCGTAAACTGCGACATGACATATGGCACCGAGTGTGGTGCACTTTGGCGAGTTGTAGGGAAGGTTGGAATAAGTTTGGGACTTGCTTGGACCATAAACGGGGAGCCTTTGTTCAAAGCAACGTGCATCACAAGGTTTGCACCGAGTCCAATTCATATCGCTACCGGTATCCAAAAGGAGAGAATCATACTGTTTGGCTCCCCTTAGGCTACTATAATATAGTACTCATCTGTCGCTGAATCGTTAAGCTTGGCAGGAAAATGGCTTTTGTTTGCTTTAAATAGTCAGGATCGGAATTCTGAAAAATCCTGGAATTCTTTATATCGACTCGGAGTTGGTCTCTACGCAGAATTTCTTCCAAAGAGGAGGGAGCATTTGCTTTGCCTTGTTTCAGCGTAGAGCATGGCCAGTACTTGTTGAAGACTTCTAGGGTTGCTTTTCCGGAAACTGAAACGTGAAGACAAAGCATTCAGTCTGGTGTAAATTTAATGATGGCTTCAAAATATATAATAATAAATTTAATTACATAACTGATTGCACGGTGGTTAATTAATGCAATGACAACAATTTATAAGTATTTAATTAATATTAATTATGGAGAAGAATTGGGAACAATGTTTATTACCAGATTGGGGCAAAGTATTACCGTTGCAAACAGTTGGCGGTAAAAGAGAACTGACTGAAACAATGTGGTTGTGAGAGAGTTGGTCAGCATAAGAAGAACAGAGAAGGCATAAAAAAAGAAGAGAAGCATGCAAGAAAAACCTAAGGAACTTGGAGGAAATTATTTAAGTGGCCATGGTTGTTCTCGCAAATTACGTTACGCTATCTTTGCTAGGCTTATATAAGAGCAATATGTGGATATGGAAATTAAACCTTATCCAAGTGTAATCTAGCTTCGTCCCTCCAATTTTTTTTTTTAAATTAATTGAGTGGAAGATTTTTCTTCTTCGTTTTCTTTTCCGTGGGCCATGTACGCACTGAGCAATAATGGTTTTAGCTTTGTAATTTTTTTTTTATCAATTTAAAAATAGAATTATTTTTTAATTTTTTTAAATAAGTCCAGAACGTTCATTTCACTATTTGAAAATTTTATGATCCATTAGCTCTGTTGTTGAAGACCACACACGTGCATTCAGCTATAATTGTTTTAGGCTTTATTCGAAATTGTTGAACTTATATTGTACTTGGAAATGGGAAAAAAAGTATTTGATAATTTTTTTTTTAATGAAACTCAATATTTATATTTTATTAATGTTAACATGTCACGTTATCATCTAACGATGACAATTGTAGTTTAAAAATCACTGCACTTCAATACTAACAAAATCTAAATTTAATAATTGTGGTACCATCGGATTATTTTATAAATAATAATAAAAATAAAATAATTTTTTAATATGTTTTTCAGAATCGGATGATGTGTCATCTTTAGGAAAAATAATGATCGGATTTATAATTTTTATCCCTTTTTTTCACAATTAAACTGAAAGTGTGGTTTGGGTGTCTTGAAAATTGATGGAAAATTCGAATATATAAAAGAGATCACTTTATTCCCTCATTCCGTCGAGGTTGCCAAAAAAAAGAAAAGGGATAACTGTTTAATTTGTAGCGTACAAACAGAAAAGAGGAGTTCAGACTTCAGACATGAGAATGAGTGATGAGAAAAAAGGAGACATTTCTTTTCAACATAATTTCCATTAATTGAGGGCCAGATAGGCATTCCTTAATCGAACCCATCATATAACATCGATAGCCATTAATTTAACTTTACATGCGCTATTCTTTCACACACACGGAGGGTAAAGTTTGCAACAGAAATGAGTGCCAACATGTGAAATCACACAAAGCTGATATCAATATTGGAAGCAAGTCACTATCCACTACATGGTGCTATATGAAATTCCGGGTATGGTGTGGGGATATCCTCGCAGGACAAATTTTTTAAACCTTTGTGGGAGACAAAAAGTGATAATGATGAAAACTTTAGAAATTGGCGTTTCCACTTCTGCAAAGCTAGGCCCTTCAGGCATCAAGAAACCTGTGCGTGCAACATATGGTAAAGCAAACTTTATAATCATCAAGAACAAATGCTAAATGTGCTTTATGAAATCATAATTATTGTGGGAAACAATCACTATTCACTACTTGTTGACATTTTGGCTTATGTTTCCACCCAATTGCTAAAGAGACTTAACTGCTAATCCAACCATCGAAGTTCAACTCATGTGTAATCTAATTAAGAATAATATGACTCCCTTAGGAAATCGGATTTAATTCATAATTTCAATTAGGTCCAAAATCCAAATAATTGCCATTTATTTATAATAAATATAGAAGGGTCGTCTGAAGGTGTGCCAAAATATATATTTATAGTAAATATAGTGAATATTTAGCCAAAATGTTGACAATTTAGAAAAATGTAGAATACTAAATGTGATTTTACCAATATATATATATATATATTATAAAAACGTATTGTATTTGATCAATGTGAGTGAGAATAAACTGTCCAAACTATTAGAAAAAGGAAAATATAACAAAATTCAAACAAGAGCAACACATATAATTATAAAATTATAATAAGCTAATCATAAGTTAACAAAAAACAAGCAATACAACCACGACCTCACAGTCATCTTAATAACTAAATGCATGTAACTTAAAAACAATCACAATAACATATAACAATGAACAATCACAATAACACATAATAATGTGAATATCAATACTTTTATAATAACATAAAATTGAAAAATATTTTTAAAAACATGGTCAAACAGATACATATGTTTATTGTAATTCTTTTTAAAAAATTTAAGTATATTTACCTCTTGATGATCACAATAAAGTTAACTTAAATATTTTGACCTATAACCAAAAATTGATATTCATAAGGCTCGTATACACTACCAAAAAGTATAATATAACTTATTAAACCTTAGAAGTATAACTTACATCATCCAACCTATTTGGCAACTTAATATTCTTAAATTTATCAAAACTGACTTTATATTATTTAAGGAATTTTCTTCTACCTTAAACGACATTATTTTTTTTTATATAAAATCATAACATAATATTTAAGAAATATAATATAAGATCATATTAAAATATTGACCTTTAACTCCTCTTAAAACTATTTCTTTTCATATCCAAAATTAGATCATTTATCATAACAATGTTAGGAATAATACTAAGTAATCCCCTATATTTGATTTTTAGAAAATATAATACATGTTCAAATATCATATAATTTTGCAGAGGTGGTATATAGAGACATATGGAAAGTAAGGAATTAAAATTTTTGAGACTAAATTCATCATATAAATTATTTAAACAAATTTAATTTTGAAATCTTCAAATTCTGCCAACAGAATTCGGCAATGAGTTATGTTCATTTATAATTTCATAACAATTCAAAAACAAATAATTTGATCATAAAATTTTAATATAATGTAAAAAACACAATTATAAATAAATATAAAAAATATCATAAATTTTGAAAATGATTTGATTAACTAAAAGAATTTTATCATTTACCTATTCTACAAAACATAGTATATTTTAGTATCATAAGGTCAATTTAGAAAAATCATTAAAATTTGAAAACTCAATACTTTTTTTATGAAACAAAATTTATAATAACCTTAAAGATTTATAATTTATTCAACTAATTTATTTTTAGTTAAATTTGTAACACAATATTTTACAAAATTCATTAACTAAACTAATGTCATATATCAACTCTGTAAAAAGTTTATTTTCCTCCATTATTACTCTACAAAACAATATCTAAAATTCTTAATTTTAAAATGAAAAATAAAGTCTAAACTCTCTAATATAATTATAATCACCATAAATTTTGAAACATAAGTAACAAAATAGCATACTAACTAATAAAATATAAAAGTTAAACATAACTTACCAATTTTTATCATTTTCTTTTTCTCTTTTTTCTTCTTCTTCTTCTCCCTCTCTCTTTTATTCTTATGACTTCTACACCCTCAAGTCAACCAAATACACTAAAACACAATTTAAGTTTAATTTATTCTTATTGAAAAAATTTTAATTCAATCCATAACTTTACTCTTTTTATCTATTTTACTCTAAAGTTATAACTTATTATTAAAATATTCTATTATTACAAATATTATATAATTACGCTTATAAAAACCTAACTCATTATATAAGTATCTAAATAAATAATATATGTTTAGAAAAAGTGGATGCTCCAGCATCTGCTTCCAATTAACTTTTATGAAATTTATTCTTTTCCCTTTGTTTTACGAGGAATCAAACAGAACGGTCCATACCTAATTACTCTCTCTTTAAACACTAAATTTGTTACTCTCTCGGTTACACTAAATTTGCATCGTCCATTTTTCAGGTCTGCAAATGGCCCACAGATATGGACCGTGCTCACCACTTGGCCGAAAGAATCGACGTCTCTCTTCTCGCGAAATTCGTCTCCAAGATCAATTCAGAGTTGATTCTCTCAATTCCATTTTTTCCAACGAGTTATCTACCAACGATTTTGGTCTTGGAACTGAACTCTCTCTTTCGCAAAAGTCTATAGCCAACGGCAACTTTGTTGTCACAACTGGTTTTGGCACACCTAAACAAGATTTAACATTAATGTTGATACAGGCAGTTACACTACTTGGATACAATGCCT
The DNA here is from genome assembly GCA_035584115.1 of Cedrela odorata. Classification (NCBI taxonomy): domain Eukaryota; kingdom Viridiplantae; phylum Streptophyta; class Magnoliopsida; order Sapindales; family Meliaceae; genus Cedrela; species Cedrela odorata. The sequence goes on along the minus strand of JAXCLQ010053776.1, from coordinate 2,994 downwards.
GCCTTGTCATAATTGCTATTCCCAACGGGAACCCATCTTTGATCATTCAAAGTCTTCAACATTTTCCAATGCTTCTTGTCTAACTTCAACTGGCGAATATTCTCAGGTCGAATATTCTTATAGAAAGGGATTTTATGTACGCGATGCACTTACCGTTTTATCTGATGTGATTCTGGATTTTGTCTTTGGTTGTGGACAAGATTTAACTGAACTCTCTCTTTCGCAAAAGTCTATAGCCAACGGCAACTTTGTTGTCACAACTGGTTTTGGCACACCTAAACAAGATTTAACATTAATGTTGATACAGGCAGTTACACTACTTGGATACAATGCCTGCCTTGTCATAATTGCTATTCCCAACGGGAACCCATCTTTGATCATTCAAAGTCTTCAACATTTTCCAATGCTTCTTGTCTAACTTCAACTGGCGAATATTCTCAGGTCGAATATTCTTATAGAAAGGGATTTTATGCACGCGATGCACTTACCGTTTTATCTGATGTGATTCTGGATTTTGTCTTTGGTTGTGGACAAGATAATGGTAACGGCTTGGCGAAGTAGCTGGTGTTCTTGGCATTGGACAAGGTGATACTTCACTTATGTCTCAAACACTCATCAATTTTGGACAAATGTTCTGTTACTGTCTCCCTTCATCAGAAAGCTCCAATGGATATCTTTTTTTTGGAATCAAAGCACTTGAAACTTGCAAGCCTGAAACTTATACACCACTTCTAACTGACCAAACTGGATCAAATCGCTACTTCGTTAACCTTGTTGTTATAACAATTGGCCAAAAACGATTGGAAATGTCTGCAAATGTTGTTTATTTAGCACCAAGCACTATAATGGACTCCAGAACAATTATCAGTCGGCTGCCGCCATCAGTTTATTCAGAACTTCGCTCTTCGTTCCAGGAATTGATGTCGAAATATCCTCCTGCATCTTCAACAATTGAACCTGTTGGAACAGAATGGCTTTTCTTCTTCTCTGGTTGATGCCGAAATCAAGAATCAAATTTAATGATTATACGTTTTCCTATGATTTCCAGAACAAGAACAGAAATGAAGAAAACTGTGTTTATTGAACCAAGAACGTAAATAACAGAAACAAGAAAATCAATCTTCACATGAACACAGAAGAATTAAGTGGTTCAGTCACAAGGACCTACATCCACTGCCAAGAACATTCAACACCTGATTTATTATAACCAAATCAAGAATACACCTGAATTTTACAGAAACCTAGTCTCCTCACCCGAGCTCTGTTTTTCCCAAGAAAACTATCATCTCTCTAGCTAATTTTTCACCCTCATTAGCTACTCAATTTTCTACTGTGTCACAGAGAAGAAAAAATGCTCTGTATTTATAGTAATGTAAAGTTAGCTGAATAATCTCGCAAATTTCAGAAACCGTTACTAACAGTTGAACAGTTCAACACTTTTTTACCATCTGTCACCTTAACTGCTTCGACGGATTTTTAACCACCTTCACAGAACCGATGGACACATGCTATATTCTTGAAGAATACTCCTTATATGTTATGGAATAAAAAACAAATCAATCAAACAAGAATTCACAGAGATGCAAAAATCAAACATGAGAAGAACTGTTTAAGTGGTATGACAGGATGCCTACATCCATGGGGACAAACGCAAGAGAGTAGCTTTTATTAATAAGAATGAGGTTACATGTTTACCGAGGAGGTTTCAAACTCTCTACAGAGTACAAGAATTCCCTAAGACGATAATCAGAGCTCAAGATATAATTTCCTAAGTTGCACCAGAAACCACCTAATAGGCCCCTGTTTTTCCGGAAATTTTCCCAGCCTTGGTAACTGGCTTTAACTAACTTAACAGTTTATTAATAAATATTAATTACAAAAATAAAAATAATTATTTAATAAATAATAAAAGCTTTTTGTAACAATACAACAATTATAAATATATTCTTGTTCTTTATCTGTTTGTTTAATGAATCTATTTTCTAAAGCAAATTCAAAGAGTAAACTCTTATAGGGATATATATTAATAAAAAGAGGAACAAGTACAAGAGGAGGAAAGAGAATTACAAGAATCTTAAATTAATAAACAAGACAGCAGCAACCTAGAAGAAGCAGCTAAGCTACAGAAGAAATCCACTGCAACCAGCAAAAAAAAAAAAAAAAAACTGCGGAAGCGATTGCAGCAACGGAAAGAAACAGGGTAGCAGCAACCCAAGCTTTTTTTCGTAACTTTTTTTCTTTTGTGGTCCAAAATATATTTGTGAGAATACAAGTGGGTATGAAGTTCTTGAACCATTTGAATGAAAGAGTGATGATTGGCCTTTCTTTCGACAGCAATAATTCACGTATTTCCACTGAGAGGAAGTGAACAGTGGAAAAACTAGAAAGCAAAAATATCTGTCGTACTGATTACAGAATTTTGTTTCTCCTTCTGAATGTAAATGGACAGAGATATTTGAAACACGTGGAAAGAGGGTAAAATTACTTTAAAGCCTGTCACAAATTCCTCTAATCCTTGCTGATCGTTGTATGTTATTTAATATTACAATAAATGCAATATCAAGGAGCTTATTTACCAATATACTTATGACAACTCAGTTTGTATACAAAAAGAATTGTAATTTTAGTACTATTATCTTTCAAATACTGTTATGGATACCTATAAAAATAGTTATTATCTTGTACGAATTTGGATGGATGAATGATCGATCGATCGATCGATGTAGGTGGAAGAATTATAATTAGGTACTATTAACGAGGTCATACTGTAATTCCATGGAAGGAAAACCATTACCTTAGAGATTCTTATATTCAACTAATCAACATCCAACCACAATCTCATGAGCCAAAGCTCATTGACATCAGGACGGAACTTTATTTAGTAATGCTTCAAAGTAGCCCACGTATTGGGAAATTTATCTGGAAAGGATTCTTTATTTGTTCTCACAGCTCAACTGCAACTTCCAGGACCAAACCCTACCCTCCTTCCAGCAA
>JAXCLQ010053765.1:0-18097 GCA_035584115.1 Cedrela odorata | reverse complement strand
TTCCAAACAAATCAGCCTTGATAAATAACGCAAGATATGGAAAATATTTCTTGAAATTCGATTTAAAGCCAGGGTTTCATTAATTCTAATTTTCTTAAAACACATGGATGGCTTGGATTACTTCCCTCAAATTCAATAGCCATTCTTTCACCACCACATTTTCCACTAATTAACCCTAATTATTAATTAATTTAATCAATAAAATACATGGATGGTTAGGATGACTTTGATCAAATCCAATGAACCACATTTAGCCACCACATTTTTCACTAACTTAGCTTTTTATTCATCCTTATCCCATTTGCAAAACATGCTTAGAATTGTGACAAGTGAATGACTAGGATTAAAACAAATGAATGGCTTAGATTTTGTAGAGAATTTTTTACCAAAACTTAGTATTTTATTTATTTTACTTAATTACATACATATATATTAACTTGGGCTTGGGCTTGGGCCCATTTTAATAGTTATATATATATATATATACACACACATAAACTTGGGCTTGTGTTTGGGCTCAATTTAATTAAATTAAGCCCAAATTATATATGTATAATGCTTAGCCCCATTAATTACATATGTATATATTTATTCATAAGATAAAATCTCAAAATCACCTTACTAATAATGAAATTTCAATTCTACCCTTATAATTTTACTTTATATTACTTCTCAAAATTCTAACACTTAATACTTTAACAAGTATGTTTATAACTTATTTACGAGTCCTACAAAAGAAATTGCAGGTGTCACAAATACACCGTATTCGCTATGAATATCAGCTTGTATATTTTTAAGTGTGTATACTCTGCTACAATCTGTAAATTTATCTTTGATCAGTTTGCCAATAAGCTGGGAGCTTACTTGACAATGTCCATTTGATAGTTGATCATACATACATGTATATATTTGTTCAATTCGTCGAACCTACCAGTAAGTATTTTCATGCATCAATGCTGCCCGAAAACGCCATTTACATCTATCATATTGTCATTTGGCTTCAAAACAATGTGATGTTGACCTATGAATTCGAAACTGAAAGTTTTGTTTCATTACAAGTAAACTCAAATCTCTGCGCAATTTTTCTTTCAATTCATACAATTTTTCAACCACTATTTGACCATCATCAGTACTGGAGAAGGCATCATTTGGAAAAATAATAGACAGGGGGATTAGAGGCATGAACTACAACGGATCATAAGCTGATGGACCAGCATCTTCGCATGTGCAAGAGAATGTCCATTTATTAGGAGGTGACTGGAAATCAATATTGAATGAAGGTGCAAAGCAAGTGTCATTAAGGTTAATTACTTGCTCATTAACTTATTCAAAATAATCGTGAGTAGGATCTTCATTATACCGAATCGGGGAGTATTTTGTGTTGACAACCAAGGTAGGGATTGTATCATTGACTTCGTTACTACTGCTTGAAGAAGCAAACAAATTCCCAACATTAAATTGAAGTTGACAGACGAACGGCTGCATAGCATGAATATTGGGAGAACCTGTTATTCCTACTCTTGAATCTCGACGCTCAAATGTAATAAATAGCAGCGTAAAGCCTCCAAATGTTGAAACTTAACTATTCACATAAAAAAAAAACACATCTATATCGTCCTTCACATCACAGGGTCTCGAACGCCAAACTGATGAAAGCATGCAGTGTCTGTATACAACCCTAATTTTAATATTAAATTCATCTAGACTTTTCCGACATACAAAATACAATTTATTAACAAGTTCTAGATAATTTATATTCCTTCCTACTATTATACCAAAACTACACCCTCTATTGTAAGTTTCGTTTCCGTCTGGTAAATTTTCCCATGTTCCTCCAGATACCATCATCAAATGAACTCAATCTATCTATATAAAAATAATACAATTGTTAGACATTTATTTTGAAAAAGATGCTTAAACACATGCACATGTATATAAGAGAAATGTCTATAAAAGTATGAAAATCATCGAGATAAGAAACAAAATAGTTGAAGGATTCGTCGAGGGATGTATGAATTCAATTATGGATTCCTTGACAAAATTCATACATCCCTCAATGAAATATATACCTCCCTCAACGGATTTCATACATCCCTCGACGGATTTTATACATCTCTCGACAAAATTCATACATCATTCGATGAAATTCATACATTCCTCGATAAATTATATAAGTTTTATACATCCTTTAAAATCATCGAAGGAACGTATGAATTCAATTCGAATCCCTCGACGAAATTCATACATCCCTTGACGATTTACATATATCCCTCGATGAATTATGTAAGTTTTATATATCCTTTAAAATTATCGAGGGATGTATGAATTCAATTCTGGATCCCTCGACAAAATTCATACATCCCTCGACAGTTTGCATACATCCCTTGATGAATTATGTGAGTTTTATACATCTTTTAAAATCGTCGAGGGATGTATGAATTTAATTCTGGATCCCTCGACTGTTTGCATACATCCATCGATGAATTATTTAAGTTTTATACTTCTTTTAAAATCATCGAGGAATGTATGAATTCAATTATGAATGTATGAATTCAATTATAGATCCCTCAATGAAATTCATACATCCCTCAATGGGTTGCATATATCTCTCAATAAATTATGTAAGTTTTATACAATCTTTAAAATCGTTGAGGGACGTATGAATTCAACTCTGGATTTCTCGACGAAATGAAATCCTAAATCTAAACAATTATCGAGGGATGTACTGTTCACTCACTTTCTCAATCCAAAATTGTCAAAAAGTATCAATAATATACCATTAACAAGTATCACGTAGAATGTATGCATAAAAAGTTGTACTAAATACATTTTTAAGCTTTTTACAAACATAAATATAAGAAACAAATCATTAAAAAAATTACTTGTTATGAAAATTTTACTTCAATTAAATTCATTTGAACAAATACTGATCAATACCATGATGTCTCTGACTATGATCTTTTTAAATTCGTTGTTGAAGTCTGTATGCGATCTTTTTAATTTGTTTTAATAGAAATAAAAAGAATGAAACTAAATTTGAATTTTCACCCTTTTTTTTTAGTGAGATATACAACCAATAGTTTAGAGTATTTTTATCCAAAATCGTTGAAATTAACTCTAAATATAACAGATTTAAGAGTATTGTCATAAACATAAATAAGGATTATTTTTGGGCTATTCAGGTAAAAAAAAAAAACCTTTAATTTATACCAGATCGGTCAATTGGCTTGTTCACAACTTCCACCATAAAAAGTAAAGAAGTAAAAGTAGGAAAATGAAATAAAGGTTTAAGTAATGTGGGTGTTGTCGGTAACTAACTCGCGCTTGAAAACGACCGAGTGACTGACAAAATTCATGGATCGTTTGTGCTCTTTTGACACAACACAAACCCCACATCACAATTTGGCTGTCATCTTTCTTTCTTTCTTTCATTCTTCCTCTTACGGTGCTACACATTACACACACTAGTTTTGGACAACACGCACTTCAGATTTCTTAATCAAAGAAAGTCTGTAATGTTTGAAAATGCTTTGTATAAAAGCAGAAGCTCAAGATGACCAAGAGCAGCAGCATGACTGTCCTTAACAAAATCAAGCATCCCCCAGTTCTACTAATGACAATAACAATGGTATCATTCTCCCGATCAACTTGTAAGACTGAACTCTCCCACTCTCTGTGCATTTTCATTCCTTTTCTGTATTATAGTTATGGGACTATGTGCATTGTACTCATCTGTGTTGGTTACAGTGCTAGCACCATTCGTAGATATCTATGGAAGAAGGGTTGGTCTTTTTCTTCCGGAGATGGGTTTCTCAGTTCATCTAATTTCGGGGTAATATTTGGTGTATAATTAATTAATTAACTAATTTGAGAAGTTTGCAGTTTTTATGGAATTTTGTTGATTCAAATCTATGACCCTACTTTAACAATACCAAATTTTGAGACTTCAGTTCTCTAAGCTGGAGGACAAAATAAGAGAGAAATGTTTTTACAAATACCAGCTCGTGCAAGATGTAAGGCAATTCTATACTTTTTTTTTTGACTTATGATCTTTTGTGCTGGGATTTGTTAATATTCTTTGCTTCTGTATTTGCATGTTTTCTGTAAATAAAAGAAAAAGACGTATCCCCGATCCTTCTAGCATTACTAAGTAATTTTCTAGTTTGCATTCCTTGGATCACTTAAACTAGGGCATTTCTAAAGAATTGCATTGATTTGACTGAGATGATGTGGGAATAAACAGGATGCAAACGGAGGGAGTATAATTGATACGGGATGATAGAATCTACAATGTCAAATGTTACAATTTTTTTTTTTCTTTTTGAGTTAATCCTTCAAACCGACAGATAATGTTGGCCTATGTTCTTGATAAACATCACTTAATTACTCGCTGAGTGTTAGACTGTCAGATTTATACTTAGATAAATGCAATCAAATGGGCTTCAGACATTTGCTACACAACATTGATGTTACAGGTTAAACAGTTGCAACAACAGTTACAAGAAGATATTGGCTTGCACTTGGCTCTGGCAAGTGCTGTTGAACACCCTGATTCAACATTCTCAAATTCTACCTGCCAGCTTCCAGACAATGTCAATATCTCTCTAGTTGGTTACATTCTATGCTTTAACTTCTTCTTTTCTTAGGCTTTTTATTTGATTCTAGGCCCAGAGTCTTTTGGATGGCATAGCTGTTCTGGAGATTACTGTATCAAAGCTTGAACATGAAATGGAAGCCTTACAATACCAGCTTAGTTAGGAGAGAAACGAGTGTTGTCTTGCCGAGTATTGCTTAAGGAATTTATCTGTTCCTGCGCCATTTCTGTCTAATTGCTCTCTAGCTCACTTGACAGAACTGGTATTCTTGTTAGATTTTACTTTGAACAGCACTCCTCATGGCTCTATGGTTTTTGGATAATATATAGACAATTTTTTATTCCTTTTTTTAATAACCAAAATAGCTGATTATACAGTTTAGTTTTTTATCTTCTTGAGTTTACTGTGTCAGAACTCTTGGCCCTCCTTTAACACACCTTCTGTACATACAACATACTTTTTAGCCTGTTGTTGGAGGGCTCGTCTACTTATCAGTTCGGGCTAAGATTAAACTGTTAAAAGTCCGTAGTTTGATGCAGATCACAAGACCTTGTAGTGGGGAGAATGATGAAGAAAAAGTAAACCAAATGACTGCAGTGCGACGGGAGGTGGAAAAACCGAAAAACAATAACTTTTTGGAGAATCTTTGGCACCACCCTAGTTGCCTGTCCGAAGAAATGATCCTGAGTATGAGGGATATTTTCCTGTTTTTGGGAATTCATCCAAGCTCTCATCATCTGAGCATATGGCTTCGCCTTCTTCACCTCAGGGCCACCTCTCCTTTTCCTCTTTGGCACCATTCTCAGATTCGCCCATTATGAATTCCCTAGTGAGAAGTCCCTCAGGTGAAACCGATCATGATTCTGAAGTCATTGCAAGAGAGAGTATGTTTGATCGTTACAGAGTTCCCCATAAGGTGGACTGAAAAGGAAGTATTGGATACTATGGTATGGCGGTTGAAGTCTCTCATTTGTCTGTTGGGAAGAAAGAGCTTGAATATGCTGCTGTGGCACTCAAAAGATTCAGGTAGACTGTCTCTATCTTGAAATATTAATCCATTTTCTTTTGGCTTGTCTGAATGAACTTTATTGAAGACCTTATTTAGAAATGATATTTTAGCATCTTTAATGATATTAAGAATTTTATTGTCGTATCTATTATTGCTCAGGTGAGGAACCTGATTTTCTGTAGCTTTTGTTATATCTGTGTCCCATACTTCAGGTTGCTGCTTGAGCATTTAGCCAGAGTGGACATTTCTTGTTTAAGTTGCAATTAGAAGCTTGCATTGTGGATCAACTTATATAATGCCTTGATTATGCATGTAAGTGTTTTCAACTCTCTATCGCCTGTGTGTGTCCAAGTCTTGTCAAGAATAAAATAACTTGACTTCAATTTCCCACTATTTTGTCATATGCTGGACAAATATATCTTTGAACAAGTTCTAAATGTACTTATAATACCTTTCTCTCTTTTTTTTTTTTTCTCTGTTTTTTTAGGCATATTTAGCACACGGAGTTCCAACAAGTGAGATGAAGTTTTTGTCATTAATTCAAAAGGTCTTTCGTAGTTTTATTTGACTTGATTTCTCCTGTCTTTTCCTTTTTTTACTCTGCTGTTTGTGACAGCCAACGTGAATGAAATAACACAATGATGTGTAGGCTACTTACACTGTTGGAGGGCACTCATTTACTGCAGCTGACATTGAATTCGTCATTTTGAAAATGAAATCTCCAGCTCATCGTCCACAAATAGTATGAATTCATTATTCAATCATCTGCATTGTCTTCCCTACCCCTAAAAGATTTCTTCAGCCTCAACCGTGGATAGGTATGCTTACTCATTAATTTGTAAATTTTATTCAAGATTGATAGTTAATAGGGTGTGGCCTGCTTTATGGAGCACCTACTACCAAATTGTGGGTATTCTGCCTAATAGGCTGTTGAATTGGCCAAGCAATGGATGCTATATATCAAGGATTTGTCAGGGCTTCGCTCCCTGCATTCTCTGAACTCCGAATTTTAGTTTTATCTTTATAATTTTCTCCAAATAGATCACAGGGAGGGGAAGAAAAAAGTGACAAAATTCACTCTTGAGCTCTTGGTACGTGTGGAGTTTATTCTTGATTGCATAGAATATTTTCAATCTTTTGTTACAATGTCTGGTGACAAATTTATTTTCTATTATTTCTGTCAGGCACTGGTTCTTGCACTTCAGAAATTCAAGGTATCTGAGGAGGTTAAAAAGTATTCAATTGATCATCCCAAGCCTCTGTTATCTTTTGGTATGAGCTGTGGGATGCATTCTTCACTGGCTATAAGAGCTCATTACCTTTTTATTCCTCCTTTTAGTAATGAAATAACTCTTTAGTGTTGAAGAACTGACGCACCTTACAAAATTGATATTAGTGAACTTCTCAACGTTACTTAGGACTTCATGGAGGTTGAAGAATGCCTGTCTGAGCGATTATTTTTGTATTTGTCTTTGTCTGTGATTGAATAAGAGCTACCTGGTATTGGCACTTTCAGAATCATATGGCAGTGGGGTGGACTATCAGTTTCAGACTTATTAGCTGCTGTCTGAAAGTTCTGGTAAGATACATGGTACGTTATGATTATGTGATGTGATAGTAGTAGTAGCAGTGGTCCATATCAATGCTAATCAGCTGCTTACTTTTTTTGTTTTTTATGTTTTATTTTGGTCTGATCTTATACCCTGTCATGCAATATTAGAGCTCAAGTTGTTAATTTGAGAATTTTCATTCATATGCACCAAAAAAGTTAATAGAAATTTTACAGAAAAACCTTCACTGGTGTCAAGTACTGCACCTACAGAGATAATGAAATTTGTGATTGATATTTTACAGTGTGATGATCTTGAGATTTTAACTTTTCTCATGCACTCTTTGATGTTCCTTTTCTTTATTCATGATCAGGTGAGAATATTTAGGCCTGAAAATGTCATGGAGTTGCTCAGAGTCCTTTTCTCTATTCATAATCGGGTGAGAATAATTAGGCTTCAAAACTATTAGTCCCAAAATTGCTGCATTGTTATGCGAAAGGCATTGCAGAGGACTTGGTGCTGCCTGATTGGATCTGCCAATTCCTCTCCCCAGAAGAAGCTGCTGTTGTTAGAGGCTGTTCATTGCATCAGAAGTGCCTCCTTTGTGCACGAGGCTTCTCTGTCCTACCTTATGATTCAAGGTTCGGCTACCTCTTCCTGATGGACGAAAGGAACCAATAGCTTTGTTTAAAGAGCATAATGTTGCCCAAATATAAGGCTTACCAATCTCTCCCTCTGATTCCATGGCAGGTTCAGATTACCTTTTGCATGTACAATAATTATCAATCTTATATTTAATTTTTGCAGGCTCTATAAAAATATTTTCCTTATTGTAGCTTGAAAGAGTACCTGGAAGGGAATGCAATGTACACTGTACAGCATTATTTGTACTTTCTTTTGTCAATTTTCTGGCATGCATAATAATCTTAGCAATTACTCTTCATTTGATTGGTCAATCTGACTTGTATTAATCTCCAATCTACAATAATAAAAATAAACATACTTAGATCTATCAATAAGATGATAATAAAGGGATTGATTACATCACATTCAATGTATTTTATTATATTTTTTTTCTTAACTTTTATTGTTACACTTAATATTTAAAATTTTACATGTTTTGCGTTTAATATTTCAAATCTTACAATCTCACTCAAATTTTACATTTTATGCTATAAATTTTGTTCTAGTTTCAAATTTTGTTTTAAAATTTTTAATTTTTCGATTTCAAATTTTTATGTTATAAAAAAGTTGCTCTAGTGTTTTAACTTTTCCTGTACTAGACCGAAATGATTTCAAATTTTATGTTGTAAAAAAAGTAAATGTAACAACATATCTAATGTATTGTAGTCAAATATGACTACATTACCTAAGCTCGGAGGACCTTCAGTGCTTTATGTGGCGAAGCTTGCAATGAGACTGGCCACGAATAAACAGAGACACAAGACATCAAATCTTTCATTTGTTCAAATGCATTATGCTGCTGCAGAATCCACAAGAATTCATATAATGACATTAGTATTATTATTATTATTATAGAATTTATGTATTAAGCAAAGTTTGATTGTCAATTTAATCCTAGAATCCGAAGCAAAGTTCATAAAATTCAGTATTAACACAGCTATATTTCCAACCATTTCTGAAAGAGCTTCCTTTATAACTTAATACCTCTAGCCAAAAAGTGGAGGGAGATTACAAGTAGGAAAAGGTGCTGATTCTTCGTACTAAGTTCGTCTTTCCCTCAAAGACATGATCATCACTACAATATAGTCTTTAGACGGCAAATATAAATCTAAAACAATTACAAATCTACACTTGCTAGCAAAAGAAAAGTTGGGCACAGATGTTCGCTAGCAAATTGGCAAAATAATGAGACCATCAGCTATGGGAAGGCGCAGCAAAGCAGAAAATCATATTCCTTTTGAGAAACCCGACAAAGTGGCAATCAAGAAAACTATGGTAAGAGAGCTTTTAATTGAATCCTGAAAAGCTCACCAAGCGCCCCTCGAATATCCATCTGAAATACCAATAAAATATCAAATTTTTAAGCACAATCTTTCAACAATTTCATTATTTATTTATTTACTTTTTTTGTTCAACTGCTGTGGAAATGAATCATGAAACACACTAGAACAGAACATTGTTACCATAAATGAATGGAAACATAGAACTTAGAAATGGTGATAACACTACCTAAACTATAAATTACAAACAGTGATGCTGAAAAGGATAATTAGATGGCTAATAAATCTGCTTCAAAAACATAGTGCATAAATTAAGCATTTGTTCAGAGAACGAAAATAAATAGGAAGTTTTGTGAAATACCCAGTCTCCAATACAGGTTAATGACAAACCGTGAGGATTTTAGGCATATAAAAGGCAAAGAAATTAGAAATTAGATTATCTACTTTAGAACACATTTTCTTGCAGAGACATTGCTCATACAACAGCTTTTGTCATAACAACACTATATCTTGGCCAATTTGGTTTCCCAATAGATTGCTAGAAAGCATAACAACACAACAATTCTATACCGGTTACCACTAGACTAATTTTATGTCAACTTGAAATAAATAAAATTTCTCTCGCATGAATGGGGCAACAAATCAAAAGGAATATTTTCACATACTCCCCTTGAGATTTGGCAAAATCACAAATAAATGCATATTTTGAAGAAACTAACATAAAGTACCTTTCAACAGTAAAATTGTTGTATTTGACCATTAATTGACTAACAAAAACGATAAAATGATTAAAATAACTTTACTTGGTATTTTCACATACCTCCTTCTAGGTTTGAGAAAATCACACGTAAACGTATATTTTGTAAAAACTAACTAAAAATACACCTAAAAAAATTTTACCACTAATTGACTAACCAAAACTGTAAAATGATTAAAATAACCTTACCTTTCTATATTTAGTAAATACAAACAAAATATTATAATTGATACCTAGTATTAAAAGCTAGCTAAGATAAACATAAAATATAAAATATGTAAATGCAAAAATATAAATATAAATTTCAATACATTTTATCTTAAATCGAATCATTTTTTGTTATATTTTTGTGTTTATGTATTTTTTATTTGATACATTTTATAGTTAAATATAATATATATATATATATTTTATATATAAATAAAGCAAAATTTTATTACGTTTTATAAGCAAAACTTTAGTACGTTATATCCAAATTTCGATATTTTATATATATTTTTATTATATGTTTGTATTTGATAAGTTTTATATATAAATTTCAGTAATTTTATATTTTCTATTTGAAGTATTTTATAATTTCAATCGTTTTATAATTTTGATTAGTCAACTAACAATCAAAACTATTGAAGAATACTTTCTATTAGTTTTCACAAAATATATATATATATATATATCCATGTCTAATTTCCTCAAATCTAAGGGGAGGTATGTGAAAATACCATGTAAGTTTAGTTTAGTCATTTTTTAGTTTTTGTTAGTTAATTAAAGGTCAAATATAATGATTTTACTGTTGAAGAGTACTTTTTATTAGTTTTTACAAAATATACATCTGTGTGATTTCATCAAACCTCGGCGAAGTATGCCCCTAAATCTAAATACATGCTGGAAGAAGAGCATTACCTGGTCGCAGCAAACAAGTCTTGTAAGCAATGGATAGAAATCTCGCAGATGTCTTTTGAAAATCTGATTATTCATAAAGCACATGCCTTTAAGTACCTGAAACAACAAAAAGTATACAAGTAAATGGGATGACGAATCAAGAATGTCACATCTGCTCAGACATTGCAGGGATGTACAAACCATACAGATCAGCTTCAAGTTTAGAGTTGAGAGTTTTCAAGTTTTTTGCAAGAGGTTTTAGGTTTAGTGTTGGCATTTGTAACCTTAAATGTAAGTATATAAGCCAATCATGGACCTACATGAATATGAAGGTATAACTATGTGGAAACATAGGAACAAATTAAGATATTTAGCATATAATATTCAACCACAACAAAGAATTAAGTTTCCTAAAAGTCATTTCAGATGAATCTACCAAACCAAAGTAAAGATTTTATAATCACGTGCAATAAGGATCTGGCCAAATGGAGAAAGGTCATGATAAGTTGGTAGCTGTCAAATAAAAAAGGAACAATAATTCATCAGGGCTTCAAACCAACTGCTCGAGCAGCAACAGAACAAAAAACGGTGGTGCTGTATGACTATCATCATTAATTGACAGGAAACAGCAAAGCTGTATTATGCTCAGCAGACACTAAGCCAAAAAGAAAATTGAGCATAAAGGGTATGGAACTTGATATAAGCAAATCAAGAAATTGAGTTCCACATTTTCTCCCACAAACTATGGACTTGCAACATAGATTTGACGCAAAAGCTTTTGAATATAACAAGGATAGGCAGAAGTTCCAGATAATGCCATTGTGAGCTTAGCAAAGAGGCTATATAGCTTTTAGATAAGGCAAGCAATGAATAAAGTCACATAAATGAGCCACTGCAACATTCTGCAATATGCAAAAAAAATCACAAAAGAATCAGAAACCCCTTACGTAACATATACCATACCTTAACAATGATTGGGGATCGTAACTCCAAAACTCGATGAATATGCATGTTTGTAGTTTCCACTACACTAGACTGAAGATCAGATGCCTCCCTAAGTACCTGTTCACAGAAAGAAACCAGCTTTTCCACTGCTATACCTTCTAGTTTCTCTTCTTCACCAGAATACTCAATAGAGATTGATGCGGTATCATCTGAAGTAATATCAACATCTTGAGAACCATTAGATTTGGGGTGTAGCTCCCCTTTTTCATTAAATCCTGAAGTTGTTTTCTGTAAAATATCAAGATATATACTAGTTCCTGCTAATTCCTGGCGAAGAAGATTCAATGGAGGCCTGTTGAAAGATCAATTGATATGGTACAGAATTATTCCATGTCTAGGTTGAAATAAGAAAAACAATTCTAAAATAAATCTCAAGAGAAGGAAACACTTTTCTTTAAGATATGTTGCCCTACCTTTCAGCAGGAATATGGTGCATCCGCAGTCTGAGGTTGGAATATGAATTATATGAAGAAGCAAACTCTAGCAAGGATAACAAAATATCCATTATAGCAATCTTTTGTGGTGCTTTCAACTTGCTCCAGTATTTTTTCTGCAAAATTGAAGATATTTCAGTGACTGAAACCATTAAACCGACTCTCTTCTTTTTCTTCTCCCTCTATCACATTCCTGAAAAATCCCCACCCTCCTGCCAACTCCTCCCCATCTTTGGCAACAAAGTTTCATAACCTAACAAGAGAAGAATAACAGCAGCAGAAAGAAAATGGAGGAATGTGATGAAAATAAATCTAAATGCTATAGCCATCAAAGTACATGAAAATCTATCAAAGTTCAATTTCCACATGATCTGAAATGTTCAAAACAAAAACAGCATCAACAAATTTAGCAGAACGTACGAAGATACAAAATATTCAGAAACAAACCTGAATGCTATCAATGGCTCCGAGAAGCAATAGTTGAGTGATGCACTTGCCCCTAATAGTTCCCCAAAGTGGACTTTCCACCTCATCTTTGGCATCAGGCTCCACAGCATCAGGTAGCTGTAGTTGGCATCAGATCAGGAGAAGAAGAGAAATAGAAAGCATTTTTGTTTAAAACAAATAAAAGTTGTATCATTTATACAGGTATTTAAAGAAAGGTGAACTATCTGTCCACACTGACAAAGAGAACCTGTATAGAACAGGCCGAAAATACACATCCACAAAGATTCCCAAAGGAAAGCAAACAATCAACTTTATCCCAAGGATAAGAGAAACTATCCTATACAGTCACCAAAAATTCTTCTATTTCTTTCAATCCAAATAACCCACAAAATAGTCATCAATGCACATTCCCATGGCACAAACAGCTTTTGTAACAGTAAGTGGGCACAAGCCAGCAAAGCTTTCTAGTTATTTCATAATTGCAAAACAATGGAACAAACAATTAGAAGATGATCAATAAGCACAAAACCTCTGTTGCACAAAATACACCAGTGGTAACAAACACGCCCTTGGGTCTTTTTCTTTTAAATAATGTCATTAGCATTATTTTTCCTTTAAATAATGTCCTTTTTATGTTTTCTCAGAGGTTACCTATAGATTTTGTAATTCTAATTAAGGCAAATTTCCTTTATTTGTAAGTTTAGGTTTTTTCCTATCTTTTGGTGTGTAGGCCAACTCTTTAAATATTGTACATATTATTTTTCAGAATGAGAAGAAATTATATTTTTTCACATTAACTTTTACTAAATGTTTAATACAATACAAAATAAAGATTCAAATTTCCTTCAGGTACTTTCTGAAGATCAACCCTTGGATAAAAAAAACTTTTGAAGAACTAGCAGATTCATTAGAACTGGTGCAAAATGCTGGAATACAAAAGAAAGCTAGAAAATATTGAACACTGATATATTGCACTTCTCTAGCCGATGAGTGAATTGGCTTTAATGCAGATTGAACTGTAATAATTATTAATAAGCATTTCAGATGCTTATATACTCGTCCACAATAAAAGTAGATATGTAAAAGTGGCAAGGAGACAATATTGTAAATTCATAGTTATTTAAATGCCAAAAAAAAAAAAAAAATCTGCAGCTAATAGAATAAGTAAATATAACATACTAAAATCTAATATTATACAGATGCAATATATTTTGCATTTTGAACAGACAAGGAAAACTAATAAACCAACTTGCATCTCATTTGCACAAAAACTAATAGCACCAATCCAAAGGAAAACTTTTTAGAAAACCCAATCAGTTATTAGAACCTCTGGAGCACGATAACTCAGATGAAGAACTGTTCTTAGAGAAGTAATATTAACACCAAATATTCATCCAAGAATACTGTTTATCACCCATAACACCCCAGAACATTATCAGAAAAACTTGACCTCAAACTTGAAAGACTTAGCGTCCAATCCATCATTATCATGTTCTCCCCCTTTAGTCCTGCCATGGTTCATCTGACAAGATCACGACAATGCTCCGTGAAGCCTAGGGCATCTGCCAACTCACCCAAGAAACTAGCTTCGAGCAATATGTGTACAATCAGGTATGTTTGGTGCACCATAATGGATATATATAAATATATATATTCGATAGGAAACTGAACAATATATCAACGCGTAAAAAATAAGTACAAGGGTGAACCAGAAGCATACTGATGAGAAAAACAACTTTAAATAGGAAGCACAAACTATACGAGAAGTTGCTCATCTGAACTAGCCTCAAACAAAAACTCCAGCCCCTACAACTAAAACTTCCAGAAATCTCAGACAACTTTAAGAACTGACCAGGAATTGAAACAAATTTAGGCTTCGTTCGGTATCAAGGTGTAGTGACTTTTATGCCACAACTTTTGTGGGATGGAAGTACTAGATGTTAAATATTAATAAAAAAATTAGAGGGTCCCAATAAACGTTGATGTCACCCAACAGTTGCTTTACTTTCAATGTGCAACAGAAGCACCACAATCCCAAAGGAAGCCTTACTAAATAGGATTAAATTTAGTATTATACCACGTTTGGAGTAAAATGGAACTCTTGTATCAATAAATTTGTATTATCCATTTTAAATTTATTTAATATTACATTTTTATTAAAACAAAAATTCTCCTACCATCCACCATCAGCCACCACTGGCTGTCACCCATTGGCGTCAATCTACACAATTGTACAATCATCGTTGATGATTAAGCTCCCAATCTCAGAAAACGATTGGAATTTTGGCCACCATGTAACTACAAAATGATGGCGATGGTGCACCTCCACTTAGTTGTTTGACATCGTCATTAGATGGTGGCCAGGATTTCAATCTCTATTTGCCAGCAATCGGTAATTGTACAATTGCATAGATCTACTGACAAGGATTCAAACGATAACAATGATAACTTAAATGGACATGGGCCAATTGCAGCCAACGTTGGATGTATGATGTCTACAGTAGATTAAGGTCGTTGGGTGGTAGTGATGTTTTTATTTTTGTAGTAATTTATAAAATTACGTTTTATAAATAATAAAAGAATAATTCTAAAGTATTATTACTCTTTCAAGAATAATAGTCACAAGAAGACCAACTCCTCTCCTCGGGTCTATTTTGCACTGCCTGGATTGTAGTATTTTTTGTTTTAGTACTACAGTTAAGGGGATATTTGTTTTGCCAGTAACAGTAGAAGAAACGTAAACTTCACACAAGACCTTAATACCGCAATCAATCCAGAAAAAATAATTTCCAAAGCTATACAATACAAATGCATAGCAAGCAACAAATAAGCCAAAAGTACAAAAAAGAAAAAGATATATGATATTTTATGCAACATTCATGATTGACCTCAAATGCATGTTTCGTAGCTTATAAAAATATCCATTAGCATAGTACCTTAGGAGGAGAAGATGGTATTGAAGCATCTGGTACTTGACTTTTCGATTTAGAGGTAAAACTTCTAAGAAACCGGTTGTCCATCATATTTCCCATGATTTTTTGACCTATGCTTTGATTCCGCTGGAGGTCCTCAGAAGATTTCTGACCTCTTCCTGATGGTGATGGAACACCTACAAGAACAAACATTTTCATGATTAAAGTTTGTATTGAACTCGTTAGTTTAGTGTCTGCTTTGAGCTGTCTCAGTTGTGGTAAAATAAAGTTAGTCCTTTCATCAATAGCATGGGCCAGAAGTCGACTTTGTAAACCTACTGAGTAATTTAATGATATAAGCTGTTAATCACAGTTTTCTGTGAACTGTTTTCCAAAGAAAGAAACTAGCAGAAATGCAGCATTTGGGTTGTCTGAAAGTTAAATCCACGGCATTTTGTGAACTTATATTCCTGGAAAAAAATTCATAAAGCAAACCTTCTGATCCATCCAAATTCAGCCCCAATTCTTGATTTTGATCCAGTGAAAGTGATGTATTTGGATTCCTTGGAGTGCCATCAACACCAATACTAGGGGATGCCAGTGGAGATACTTTTCCATTATCACTAACACTAAAAAGATGGCTATCTGCTTCACCTGCAGTGACCTCTGAATCTCTAATCAACACTGTAAGGCTTTTGGTGTTTTCGTTGAGCAGCTCAAGCGGCTGCGTAGTATATGATGCGTCTCTGGTAAACAAGACAAAATATAATTACACATAAAATAAATACTAAAGTTTCCCAGATCATAAGAGATATAAACCTTATGCTTTTCAACAATGTATCCCAGTCACTCTCACTAAATTGGTGTCCTCCAACCTCTATGAGATGAACTAATGCACCCAGAGAAATTGAGACCACTGACTGATCTGGTTTTTTGGCACAATCCAACAGCAAACTCAGCAATGGCGGAAGCATAAAACATACCTCCTGCATGAATAAAAATGAAAAGAAGTTTCACATCACCAATAATTTCTGCAAATTTAAACACAAACAACATTTAGTAGAATTATTCCTATACTAATTAATAAAACACATAAATCAAGTTGAAAAAACCGACGAGTTCTATTCTATCCTACTCTGCATGAACGATCCTTAAATATATTTTCTCCCAATAATAAGATAATTAACATATTAGATTGCTTGAAAGATAATTAAGATAATTATTGTTTTTTCCTTGGGATAGGAAACAGAGAAACTTATATTAAATAGAAGGGGTACACAAACTTATAATTAAGATCACAAAGATGATCTTTACTTGAAAGTTACTATCTGTTTAATGGTAAAGATTTAATTTATGAGAGAGGAAAAATGAAATTCTGTGATACATAGTAGGTGTATAAGCAGTCGACTGAACAGTAAAAAAGCCAACTAAACTGCAACAAAACAGAAGAATGTAGAAGAATTCATGTACAAGTACCCTGTCAATTTGGATACAGGAAGAGAGAAAACTAACACCGCCATAATAAATCCTAAGGAAACCTCCCCATTCTGCACAAAAGAATGTGGATGAGAAAGAAAACACCCGCAAATAAATTTCCAAGGACAGCCACTAGACAGCTAGCCACCAAATTAGAATTCCACCCATTAAAATATATATTTAAAACAACACAACGCTGATTAGACCCTAAGAAAATCTGTAAAGCCATTCGCTTAATACTGCCAAATTTCTCTTTTATAAATCTCCCACCCCTAATCCTCCTTCCTTACAAGATCAAGATATCGCCTCCCAATTTAATAACTGGTTCTTTTTTCTCCATAGCCTTCCCACAAAAGTATTAACTTTTAAATTCTTTATGCTACCACAAAGGGAATCCTAGAAAATGATAATTAATAAGACAGTACTAGACAAAACAGCTTACAGCAGAGTAAATCTATACCTCGTTTAGATAAACTAATAATAATAATAAATATACAATAAATAAATCTTTTCCAACCATCCAATATTTTTTCCACCTTTTCCATTATCAGATAATCATGTCATCTAATTAACATAATGTCCATCTCAACAAAGTGCTCTGGGGGTGGCAAAGATTTTAGATTGAGCATAATATCCAATAACCATTTTTCATGGGTAAAAATGCATTATAGGCAATAAAGGTTAAATATGGTTCTCCCTATGGTTGGTTCAAGTAAGAATTGAATTTTCTTATAGTGCAAGTTTTTGGAATGGAAAAGATTGATATGGGAAAACTATGAAGGTTACATCCATGTCAGTCAGGTAGTTTTGAGGTGTTGTTCTTTTTATACAAGTGGCATGGGGAGGAATGAGAAAGATATTAATGAGGATAGACCATTTCATCTACACTTCAATTTACTTTTGGAAATAAAGCAAGAGAAATGACAAAAATTCAAATCTTCCTAACTCCAGATTTTGTAAAACTTTCAAATATAGAAGAACCAAAACAGTAGCAGAATCCCCCTTTAATAGAGGGCACTTCAACCCCAGGTACAAATTAAAATGATAATACCATTTCTAAGACTCAGTA
>JAXCLQ010053745.1:0-18104 GCA_035584115.1 Cedrela odorata | reverse complement strand
CTAGATTTTGAACTTTATCTAGATTATCATCAATTTCTCTTATTTTTCTCCTAGTTTTAACTCCTTATGAGGGATCTCCTATTATTAGTTCTTTTGGATGATTAGAATTATATTTTCATGCCTTTGGGAGTTCCTTAGTCACTTGGTTTTCTTCTATAAATTCACTTTGATTTTTCTAGGACTCATCAATCAAGTTTAGTTTTTCCAAATTTTCAATTGCTTCTAATTCTTTCTCCTTTTCTTTAGCAATTAATTTGGCCAAGTCGGGATCATATTTATACAAGTTATGTGCACACTTTCTTCCACGACTTGAGTTCTTTTGTTGAAAACTCTATAAGCTTTACTCTTGGATGAATAGCCTATAAATATTTCTATATCAGACTTTGGTTCAAATTTTCCTAAGATATCATTAGTATTAAGAATATAACAATTACATCCAAAAACTATAAAGTATTTGATCTTAGGTTTCCTTTGGAAGATTAATTCATATAGAGTTTTGTTCAAAATCTTTCTAATTAGAACTCTATTGGTTATATAACATGCAGTGTTAATAGCCTCAGCCCAAAAGTATTCAGGTAAGTTATATTCACTTAGCATTGTTTTAACCATTTCTTAAAGAGTTCTATTCTTTCTTTCGGCAACTTTATTTTGTTGTGTGGTTCTAGGTGCAGAAAAATTATGAGAATATCCATTCTTATGGCAAAGTTTTTCAAATTCTTTGTTTACGAATTCTCCACCTTTGTCTCTTCTACTTTTCATAATTTTGAAGTTTAGTCCATTTTCAATTTGTCTTGAGAATTTATTAAAGGTTTCAAATGTGTCATTTTTATTTGCCAAAAAGAAAACCCTTGTAAATCTTGAGCAATCATCTACAACTATGTATGCATATAGTTTTCCTCCTGATAATGCTACCCTATTTGGTCTGAAGAGATCCATATAAAGAAGTTCTAAAGGTCTAGTTGTAGAAACTAAGTTTTTGGATTTGAAAGTGGTTTTAACTTATTTTTTTAATTGGCAAGGACCATATATTTTGTCTTTTGTATATTTTAGATTGGGAATATTTCCTAATAGACCTTGTTTGACAAGTTTGCACAATGATCCATATTACAATGTCCTAGCCTTCTATGTCACATCCAAGAATCATCACAATGAGCTTGCAAACATATGTTATTCATTCCATTCAATTTTTCTAGTTCTATGACATATACATCATTGATCCTAGGTGTATAGAATAATTTATTTTCATGCTCATCTAATACTTCACAACTATTCATAAGAAATATGATTTTATATTCATGATCACATAATTGGCTAATACTAAGCAAATTATATTTAAGGTCTTTAACATATAAGACATTTTTTTATTGTGATTGAATTAAGGTTAATTATACTGATACCTTTCACCTTGCCTCGGCTATTATGTCCAAAGATCACATCTTTCCTTTCTTCTTTTTTTAGATGGAGAAATAGCTTTCTGTTTCCCGTCATGTGTCTCAAGCAACCACTATCAAGGAACCACTTCTTTTTGTACTTATTGCTCTTCACATGCGGTACCCAAAAAAATGGCAAGTTTATTTTGGTACCCAAGTGACTTTGGGTCCATAGATATTAGTTCTACAATTAAACGTCTTGACCATTTTATCATGCATAATTTCTATAAGTTGTGTTCTCTTAGGTACCCACATCATTTTAGGTCCATTATACTTATTTTTCTTGTGTAAACATATGTTGCTATAATGCCCCTTTCTATTGCAATAATGACAAGTAATGGATGATGATACTTGTTATTTAGCTTTCACAAAGTAGTTTGCATATGACTTTTGTTTGATTCTTTATTTATATCTAAGTCCGCCTTTATCAAATACTAATCTTTGACTTCCTAAGAGCTTATTTAATGATTCTTTTCTTTGTGTAAATTTAGTCAAGATTTCTTTGAGAGAAGCTATTTCACATTTCAAGATTTTATTTTCATCTTTTAATATATCAAGTTCATAAGGTGAGCTAAATTCATTCTTAATTTCTAGTTCTTTAACTTTTATTTTCAATGAGTCATTTTCATTTAATACCATGGAGTTCTTTTTCTTTGCTTCTTTATACTTTGCATATAAGACTTGAAAATCATTTATAAGTTCTTCATATAATGCATTCAAGTCTTCATCTAATAAATCACCATCATTATTTGAACATATGTCATAAAATGAAGAGTTTTGATAAAGAAAGTTACCTCATCTTCTAGTTTTTCCATGAGGCAAAAATTTTCTCGCTTGGTTTCCGATGATGAAGAGCTTTCTTCGCTAGAAGAGTCATCCCATATCACTTTCATTGCCTTCTTCTTGCTCTTATCATTCTTATCTTTTCTTAGCGAACATTCGAGTTGTGTATGCCTCGGTTTCTTGCATTCATAGCAAACGATTTCTTTCCCTTTTTCTTTCTCCATTTTAAAGTTTTTCTTGAATCCATCCTTTCTTGGATAGTCTCTTCATTTCTAGTTTCTTCCTTTGGACCCTTCTTTGTTGAAGAATTTTCTGGCTATGAGAAGAAAATCATTTTCATCTGAGTCTTGTTCACTATCATCTTCCTTTTCCTCCTTTTTAGTGCTCTTTAGTATTATGTTTCTTTTGCCCTTCTCTTTATCCTTATCGTCATTTCATTTACTTTCAAGCTCGTATGTCATGAGCAATCCGAGAAGTTCTTCGAGAGGTAAGGTTCTCAAATCTTTTGCCTCCCTAATTGCCGTAACTTTAGCTTTCCAACTTCTAGGTAGACTCCTTAGAATTTTTGTCACAATATCTGCATTTAAGTAAGTTCTACCAAGAGCTTTTAAATCATTAGTGATGTTAGTGAAATGAGTAAACATATCTTTTAAACAATTCGTAATCATGAACTAACATACTGATTTTGGAGTCCTTAACTCTACTAGTTCCTTCATATATGACTTTTAGCATGTCCCAAATTGATTTAGCCTTTCACATCTTGAAATTTTATTGAATTCGACTCTATCTAAAGTACAATATAAAATGTTCATTGCCTTTCTATTTAGGGTAAACCTATTTCTCTCTTTAAGAGTACATTTTCTTTTTGGTTTAGTTTTCTCTCTCTAGCGATTTCATCCTCAGTTGTAAGTGAATAGTATCCATCTTCTATTACATTTAAGATTTCAAAATCAAATGTTGATAATAAGATTTCTATCCTCTTTTTCCAGTAAACATAATCTATTCCATTAAAGAATGGTGGTCTATTTGTAGATTATCCCTCTACTATTTGGTAAGATTACTGCTAGATGTCATTTTAATCTAATTCTCAAGGTTGTAAATCCTATTTGATTGAGTCAGGCACTGACAGCACTTGTTGGCCCAGTTGGCAATACCCAAGAGGGGGGTGAATTGGGTTTTTAAAATTTAGCAAATAAAATCATATGTAATAAAGTGTAGTAATGAAACAGTAATTAGAGAAAGAAATATAAACACAATTTTATAGTGGTTCGGCAAATCTTGGCCTATCTCCACTCTCTTGGATGCAAGAGACTTTCACCGAGGTTCTACAAATTTCTTATTTTAACGGGACAATAGTAGCCTAGTACACTCCTTCTAAGGTGAAGGGAAACCTTACATTCTTTTATACGGATGAAGAGTAACCACAAAGATCATTTTCGGTACAAGTGAAGAATTACCCAAAACCAAATTTTAAATATATTTTTGATTTTTGCTCTCACACTAGAGTGAATATTTTAATAAGCTTTTCACTAGAAAAATTTCTCTTACATAAGATTTGAAAGAGTTACAGTAGAGAGAGAAAGTTCAGTGTTTTCATATCTTAATGTTGTTCAATGATTTCTCGTTGATATTGATTGCAAATAATTCTTCTGAAAACTTCACTATATATCTTCTATTTATATCTATCTGTTTTGTGAAGCTACCCTGAATGGACCAGTGAGCCTATCATGCCCTGTTTCCATGAGTAATTGAAGTGCGATGTAAGAAATCAACTTCCGGGAGTGCGATCGCTGCAGAAGAGTCATGACCATCTTCATAGACCAACGGAATAGGCCCCAAATTGATCTGGACATGCACACATGCATGTTTCGGCTTTTAAAAAATATTTTAAAATTCAAAGCGGAGATGAGATGTCTCACCTTTGATTTTGCAATTCAGGACAGCAACAAGCTTGCTTCCTTAGGTGGTCCACATGTTAGAGTGTTGATGCCGATTCTACCTTATTTGGGATCTCCAAGCTTCGGTCTAAGCTTCAACAAGCTTTCCAAGCTTTCTCTCTCTAGATGCTCTATTCTCTCTCTACAGTTTTTGCTTTGATTCACAACCAAACACAACCCAAGCTTAATTCTCTCTTCTCTTTTGCTCTAGTTTACAACCAAGCACACCTAAGTTTGCTTCACCAAGCAAACTCACGGTTGAAGAAGAAGAAAACACTTGGTTTTTACAAAAACAAAGAAGAACAAAAACACTTGCTATTTTTTTTTTAAAAAAAAAAAAAACCAAAACCGAATACACATAATGCATACTGTCGGCTTCTTTTATACACTTAACCTTTAAGTGTTTTTATTTCAAATCCATTTGAAATCTACCGACTGCCACCTATACCATCAACCGACTTGCATTTAACAAATCATCAAAAAATGAATTCAATGCAAGAACAAGAGTCATGGTTTAGGTCGGCTATATTTATTGATTACTCTTAATCAAATGCATGTATTGCAATAATACACATATTCATTAATACATCAATACAATATTAATATAATATATATATATATACATATACACATTAATCAAATTAATGCACATATAAGTATATATATTTATATTGATAAAGAGAGAGAGAGAGAATTAAACACATATATATATACATATATATTACATTCATTAATAAATATCTAATATATATATATATATATTACTCTAATAATATATACATATTTTTATTAACAATTAATATTATAATATTTATTATTATATTAATAGAATTGATATTTATATTTTATGATTACATTAATCATATTAAATATAATATACATATATCAATATCATAATAGTCGTAAATCAAATTTACGGTATCCTATTATTAAACCGAAACATTTCCTACGCATAAGGGTGCTAGCACGTTAGAGCTAGGAAATTATTCTTTACAATAAATAATCATATTGCTACCCGATCAATATCTATACAATGTCATTAACCATTTAATGATTATTGTATAGTAGCAATAGCCATTATCATCAAATAACTGAATATGTATTTGACCCCCTAGGTTCGCTATGAATTGGACATGGTGGACACGAACTTTTTCGTATCTCTTCGGTACAACTCTTTATAACCAAAGTTCACAATGATTATATGCAACCTCTAGTAAGATGTCACAACCCCCTAACACTAATGAATCCATATAATCATACGTTCATGTAGTAAAGTCACTCTACTATCGACTCCCGATCGAGTGCGGGTCTTGGAATCATCAAACTTCTAACTCAATCATAGGAACAAGGTTTTAAATCATATACGGGAATCATGTATCTAAGAATACCTTTTTGGAAACACGTACTCTGGCCAGAGATTTCATTTCCCATGTATGATATCCCTGCCTAGGATCTCTAGCTCTAATATCTAAGCCAGTAGATTCCATCTTAGTCATCACCTGTCATTATACATTAAGAACACATTGCCAGTAAGCTTCTTTCACCAGGCGTGGCTAGCCCGGTGCAATATACACAAGTGAATGATGTGTTTCAGTGCAGAGGGCAACCATGACACCTCAGGTCAAAAGACTAGTGGTACACTAGTATGGCTGTATGAAGTATCATTGACTGTGAATAATCATCCATGTAATTCGTCACGTTTGGTCACGTTTAGTAACATGTTCTCCAACGTATTACTCATGTTTATACTCTTTTGACACGAGATCCGTTACCTAATTATTAGCATCAATTACTAATCTTTGGCAGTATTAAACATGCTAGTCATGCAATATCATACTCCCATATAAAAATACCTTAACCAAGAACTGAATTGGATATATTTAAATCAGACTTTGTACTCATATTTACAACTCCTTACAAATAGAGTCCTGATGTCATAATATATAATGAGATCTCATTCTGCATTTTATATATAATATTAATATATTTATATGCAACTAAATATGCAAAATGATATAAATTCCATTTTATTAATCGTAAACTAATTTATAATTAATTACAAAGTTATATATACATAAGGATGATATCCCTAAACCATATGATACAATTGGTTCTCGGGCATATCTTCAATATACATGTGTCGAATTACTTGATTTGGTGCATTTAATATTCGCCATAGTTTTAAATTTAGAGAGAGTATCAATCCATTTCTTCATGTACCAATCTCTTTAAGTGAATAGTATGATTTGCATCTTGAGTATTGATCTTTACTTCTCCAAGTATCTATCTGTTTGTACTGGAAGTATTTCTGAGTTTCAGTATATCGATCTGGTTTCTGTTGGATATCGATCTGGTCTACTCTGTATTTATTTTTTGACTCTCTTTAAAGATCATACGTCGATATGTTGATGTCCATGCATCGATCTGGTTGCCTCTGTAATTATTTTGCAACTCTCTATGAAGGCCATGTATCGAACTATTGATCTCCATGTATCATTCTGGTTGCATTGGTGATTTCATCTGAAGCCACTGTCTCAGCAAATATCGATATCCTCATTTTTTTGTATGAATCTTCTTTGATGTATCGATATGTTATTGAACTTGTATCGATCCGTTTCCTTCCATATCTATTTGTTTGTCTTTGAATATCGATCTGTTTGCTTTTTAATACACTTGGACAGAGATTTGTTAAGGAATAAACTCAAGCATATTCAGTCAGGATTCTGAGATAAATTTAGGACATATTTAATTTAGTCATTATAAAAAATATATCATATATTTATGTTTGATATCATCAATTTCTCTCATGATACCATCAACGGTGACTTGAGAAAGGGCAATACGTAACACCCTAAGTTACCAGTGATTACAGAGATGTATTTAAAGGGATGACGATACGTAACTCTCTAAATACTTGAGAAATTCTGGTGACTTGGGAGACGGCGATACTTAACGCCCCAAAACACCAGAGATTACAAAGATGTATCTAAAAGGACTGCGATACGTAACGCCTCCAGATACTAGAGTTATATAGAGGTAACTAGAGGGATGGCGATGTATTTAGGGGGACGACGATACGTAACGCCCTAAATTTCTGTGAAATTCTAGGAGGGCATAGGCAATGATGAAGTCGTGTTGTCACTGCATAAAGTATTATATGAGATGTGAATTGTAATTTCACATCGTATAGATTTACAATGGTTTGTTTATAGAAAAATTCGAGTATGGCTCTAAATATATTTGTTATAAGTTAAATTATTATACAGAGAACATTAATTTAATGAATTGCATATTATATTATATTTACCTTTACTCATTAAGGCTCTTTATACTGACCCTCTCCCTTCTCTCCAGTTTTGTAGGACCTTATATCTAAATAGTTATTACAGCACCATGTAGACACGAGCTGAGGAGAGGTCCCACATCACAGTCCCTAAGGTTATCAGGTCCATGACTTGTACATTGTTCTATGTTCCATTATGTCGCATGATGCCCATTTTGACATCGAGTGTTGTAGTTATGAACACGGTTAATGCATTATATATTTAGTTCATCATGTACTGTAATGTGAGCACTTGTGTTGTGCATGGTATTAATGGAGGCATATCACCCTTGAGCTGTATAAGGATGTTTATAAAATATGTTGTGCATTTATGTATTGCATTGACATTTAGACAGGTTGAGTAAGGCTTAGTGTGATAGGGTGGTTCTATCACTACCCGGTAACATTCCTGAATTTAGGACATTACAATTTCTTATTTTATTACACGCATAGGAAAATAGAAAAATATCTTGAAAATACTAATGTCTTCTTTATTATTCTCAGTTTCCACTTTCATGTGTGAGCATGTTTTGTGATTAATACGTGAACTAGAATATCCTTCTTAGAAAGTAGAGTAGAAATCATATTTTTCAACTTTTCTTCTTTTAATATATTTTTATATGTTACACATTTAACATAAAATTGTTAGAGATATGCCATAGAACCAATCATATCATACGGTTTAGAGATATCATCCTTATGTATATATAATTTTGTAATTAATTATAAATTAGTTTATAATTAATAAAATAGCATTTATATCATTTTGCATATCCAGTTGCGTATATATATTATATATAAAATGCTGAATAAGATCCCGTGATATATTATGATATCAAGACTCTATCTGTAAGGAGTTGTAGATATGAGAATAGAGTCTGATTTAGATATATCCGAATTAGTTCCCAGTTGAGGTGATGTCATATAGGAGTATGACATTGCATGACTGACATGTTTATGATGTTACTAAGGATTAGCATTTGATGCTAATAGTTGGGTGACGAGTCTCATGTCACAAGAGTATAAACATTGGTATTGGGTTGGAGAACGCGTTACAAAATGTGACCAAACATGATGAATCACATAGGTAATTATCCATAGTCAATGATATGTCATATAGCCGTACTAGTGTACCATTAGTCCTTTGACTTGAGGTGTCACGGTTGCCCTCTGCACTGAGACATATCATTCACTTGTGTATATCGCACTAGGCTAGCTATGCCTAGTGAAAAAAGCTTGTTGGCAATGTGTTTAGGTGTATGAGGATAGATGATGACCAAGATGGAATCTATTGGCTCGAATATTTGAGCTTGAGATCCTAGGTAGGGATGTCATACATGGGAAATGAAATCTTTGGCGAGAGTATGTGTTTCCGAAAAAGTATTTTTAGATACATGATTCCCATATATGATTCGAGACCCTGTTCCTATGATTGAGTTAGGGGTTTGATGATTTCATAACCCGCATTCGATCGGGAGTCGACAGTAGAGGGACTTTACTACATGAACGTACCACTATATGGATTCATTAGTGTCAGAGATTATGATGTCTTGTTAGAGGTCGGTCATGATTATTGGAAACTTTAGTTACAAAAAAAAATTTTTACCAAAGTGATGCAAAGGAGTTCGTGTTCACCCATGTCCAGTTCACAGTGATTCTAGGGGGTCACACACATAGTCAGTTACTTGATGATAATGGCTATTGCTACTATACAATAATCATTAATTGATTAATAATATTGTACAGATATTGATCGGGTAGCAATTTGATTCTTTATTGTAAATCATAAGTTTCCCAGCAAGGACGTGCTAGCACACGTAAGCGTGGAAGATTTTTCGATTTAATTATGGGATACCATAAATATGATTTACGGGTATTATTAAATTAAGATATAATAACAATAAATATCTAATAAATATATATATTAATTGTTAATATATATTATATATTATTAAAGTAGTAATAATATATATATGTAAGTAACTCTCTCTCTCATTAAAATGTATTAATGTGTATGTGTATTGTTGTAATGCATACAATGATTAAAGGAATCAATTCCCACCAACCATTCATGAGTCATACTTTGCATTCAATTCATGTGATGAGTTGTAAATGCAAGTAGGTTAATTCATGCAAGGTGGCATTAGTGGAGAAAGAGTCGTTTATCTAAGTGAGATATACGTGGTGTGTAAAAACCTTATCTGGTTTTGTGAAAACTGAGAGAGTCTTCTTCTTCTTCAACCAAGGGCTACTTAGTGAAGCAACCTTGAGTTGAGCAAAATAGAAGAGAGAGAGGAACAACACCTAGAGAGCGAAAGCTTGGTAAGCTTGGTGAAGCTTAAACCAAAACTTGAAGATTTCAAATTAGCTAGAACCAGCATTATCAACACTGATGTGTGGTGACACCCAAGGAAGCAAGCTGGTTGCTATTCCGGATTGCACAACAAAGAAGTAAGACTTCTCACTTTGTGCTTTAGTTTTAAAATTGTTTTGAAAGCCAAGACATGCATGTGTGCATGTCCAAATCTATTGGGAGCCTATTACGTAGGCTCATGAGATGGCCATGGCTTCCCTGTGGTAGTTGTGCGCTCGAAAATTGATTCCGCTAGTCACGCTTCTACTGTGCAGTGAATCAGAGCGCGCCAAGGCCCGCCGTTCACTTCAAAAATATGAGTTGGGTTTAAACTAGTAAATGGATTTCAGACTCATAAACTTCCTAACTCCAACATAAAAGGTTCAGATCTAATAATCTCATTATTATCTTGCCTTCTAAGTTAACTCCAAACTATTCTACTAAAAGCCCAAGATTGCAGTCTAAAAATCCATATTTATATATATATAATAAAAACCCATTTAATTTAAAACTATTTTAACTAAATTAGGGTTTGATTATAGACCAATAATATCCCCTTTATCAATCATTTATTTAATGCTCATAATTAAATTAGGCCCATTGTCAATGTCATATAACTATTTAATTATATATTTACCTCAAGTCATTGAATTGCTCTAATGATAATTTTCTATACATTTACATTTGTAAATAAATTCACAAATAAATATTGTCATCCAATAAACAATTTTATTGAATAAACTAGGCCACATATTTATACAATCAAGTATAGCAACCAGCTTAAGCAAGTATTGTTTGTATTGATTTCATCTTAAAAGTATATGTTCGTATGATCTATGAAATTATATTTATGAATTATCAAGGTTTTGATTATATAATAGGTCTAACTTTCTCATAACTCAAAAGACATAACCATGATTGCAAGTTCATTACTTGCTCAAAATTAAGATCAATTAAACTTATTAAAGTTTGTGTGAATTAAGATCAACAATATTTATTTAACTAAATCTTATTTCACAATAGCCAAATTTAATGTATAACAAATATACACTAACTTTTTTATTTGAAGTCTACACTTCAATGATTAAGATAAATCTTTCACTTGAAGTCTCTATTTTAATGTATAACAAATATACACTAACTTATTCTCGAATTCGGTTAGGGCGGAGTGTTTCACACATCCCATCCCAGATGTTGCCCTTTACACAAAAGCAAATATGGCGAGATTGTCGGATTTCAAGCCAAGGTAAGAAACTATATTAGCGTACCAAAATCATGGGTACCCGAACTTTGCGGATGGAATATGTATGTCTGCTCACATTGATTATATAGAAATTGAATTATTACATTAAACATTCACCTTTATTCACATTTTTCTTGGTCACATTTTATTTTTAATCAATTGTGAGTCACAGGCAGCCTTGAATTCTGGCAATATTTTCATTTAGTCTATGTTTGTTTTCTCTCAAAATTTTAGATGTAAAATCATAATTCGTATAGTAACATTGCCTTAATTTTGCTAAGTTACATTATTGTAGCAAGATTGCAAGTTGATTGCTGGACACATAAAGCACTCCATTTAATTTATACTTAAAAGGTTTGCCTGTGGTGATGGTGAAGAAAGAAGGGACAAAATCTTAGTTATTTTGTGCTTTTAAATTTTATTTTACGTTTTCGAAGACAATGACTACGTAAAATCTTTGATAAAAATGTAAATTGTTAACGACATCATTTGCCGGTGGAGATATTTGATATTTATGAAAGTGTGTGGTGATAATTAATAATTATACTATATTTTAAATAAAAAAGTAATAATATTATCAATAATAAATAATATAGTAGATAAAAAAGAGAAATAAAAATAATTATAAATTATAAATTTAAAAAATTAAATAATAATAATAATCTCAGCGAAAAGGAAATAGAAACTAACGTTCGCCTATTAATCAATGCATTCTCCTAAGTTATTAATGTGCTGAATTCAAGAGATCTCAAATATTCAATTTGAAAGTATTAAAAATAATTCTTGCATCCTTTTATTACATTGCACAAATATATATATATATATATATGGGAAATTGAATGTTTTTTACATTTAAATTTTTTTTGTACTTGTCACTTGAAACAACCAATATAAAAACTTGAACTAACCAACAAAAACTTGAAATATGGTCAAAGTTTCATTGTTTTAAATTTTTATTCTTTATTTCAAATTTTTATATTAGTTGTTTTAAGTTGTAAGTAACAAAATTTTTTTAATGTAAGGTACATCTAATGTATCATAGGTAATTCCTTTATGTCTCTGTATGCATCAAGAAGTTAAGAAAAGAAAAAGAAATCTTCTCTTAAATCTAAGCTTCATATAATTAAATTCCAAAAATAAAATAAACAATCAAAACTTCATTTTCAAGAGATAGAATCAAGAAGTAATTTTATTAGATAAATTACTAATTAATAGACAAAGATAAGAAAATCTTGGTTGTTATTTTTGTCTTTTTCATAAGAGAGGTGCCAAAATTTATATATATTCTTACAAATATGCCAATTTTTATTTTATTTATAATACTATAACTAATCTTCCACTATAAATCATGTTTTGTGAATGTAGGGACTAAAAAGAAGGTTTTTTAAAGTTTCGAGTTATTTCAAAAAAATAGGAGTTACATTGAAATTTTACCACAAGATAAATCAAATATGGCCAAGCAATTCACACGTACCTCATTTTCTTTTTCTTTTTCTTGCATATAATATCATTTTCTCTATTTGTTTCTCAATCTTCGGCCAAATCACTTTAAATTTGGCCGACATTCAAATTACTATTGCCAAATGATTTCTCGTCCTCTCCTATTTGATTTAGTGCCAATTTTGGACTAAAAAATGCAAAGAGGAGTAAGGAAGAAAGCTAGTGTTTGAAGTCAATTTGGGAGATTCTTCAAGTCCAAGGATTTAAGCAAATCTAAAGAGTTTTCTTCAGTTTTGGTAAGAATTTCACCCATCTTTAAGTTTTAGAATTTATTTTAGTGTAAATTTTGAAATGAGTTTTATTGTACATAGGTTATGTTTTTGATTTATGCTATTGTGTTAAATTGAGCATTTAAACTTGAATAAGTCTCTTTAATGGTTGTCATTAAGGTGTTGAAATTAGATTTAAAGGTTTGAATTAGTACGTAAATGGATTAAGGTCGGAATTGGTTTGGAAGAGAAAGGAAATAATTCGGACAGTTTGAACCATTTAATGGTTATCCTCACTTTTTGGAAAATATAACCATTTTTAGGAAAACTATATTAGAGACAAAATTGTTCTAAACTGAAAACTCTTTCTAACAAGTACTTATAATGTCAAATCCAAGCATATTGGCCTTATAAAATAACCCCCGAAATATTATAATTTTGTTAGGTTTCGTCTTTAGAAGTTTTCAAGTTTTAAGTATATGCTTCCGACTCGAGGACAATGCTCTTAACCGAGAGCATTTCTTCCAACCTGAGGATAATAGTCCTGACATAAGAACAACAGTCCTAACTTAAAAACAATAGTTTTGACCCAAGAACAATACTCTTAACCGAGAGCATTACTTTCGACCAGAGGACAATAGTCCTAATCTGAGAACAATGGTCCTAACCTAAGAACAATAGTTCTGACCCAAGAACAATGATCTTAACCCAGAGCATTGCTTCCAACCAAAGGACAATGGTCTTGATCTAAGAACAATGGTCCTAACTTGAGAACAATAGTTCCAACTCGAGAACAATGCTCTTGACCGATAGCTATGCTTCCGACCCGAGGACAATACTCTTGACCGAGAGTTATGCTTCTGACTTGAGGACAATGCTCTTGATTAAGAGCTATGCTTTTGACCTGAGGATAATGCTTCTAACCTAAGAGCATTGCTTCCGACCTGAGGATAATGTTCCTTATTTGATCATATGCATTAACATAAAATTGTCGTACTACTTGAATGACAACTGCTTCTAGAGGAGCACTGAATTTAGACCACTTTCTAGATGCAATGATATCATCAAATTTTTGAAAAATGCCCATCTATAATATTAAACCCTCTCTTAGAAATTAGCGCTTTATTGAGCAATAAACTGTAATATCTTTGTGAAGCTTCCAAGGAGACAAATCTTGAAGAATCAAAGCTCAATAATGTTCTAAAACGTTTATGAGCCATTTGACAAAATCCAAAACATCAAAACAATTCACCAAACCCACACACAAATCAACCAAGCTTCATATAAACCATATATTTTACTTAATATTCAATCAATTCACCAAGTACCTACTATTTCACAACCTATCTCCACCCATAATCATCCAAATTGAATAAGTAAATCAGCAATTTTCCTAAACTTGCTCAAAGTTTCTTACTTCTCCTAAAGCATGAATGAGAAATAAAAATCAAATGTTGGAGGAACGTTCAAATTCAGAGTAGGTTGTAGAAGGTGTTTGAGGATCCTTGAAGTACACTTGTTTGAAATACGAGTTATTGATCATTCAATATGAAGGGGTTAGATGATTAAGGGAGAGAGTTTGAGTGTCGAGATTGGAATGTTAGTTAGGAGTAAAGAGAGAAAATCTTGACATGTTGAGGGAAAAGAGAGATGAAAGAAGAAAAATATATGAAAGATTGAAAAAAACTTCACATAGCTAGGCAACTACTTTAAAACATCGACAGAGGGAATATTAACATGAATTTTCTTGAACACCTTGAGAAATTTTAAGAACTACTTGTCAAGTTTTTGCTTTCAGAAACGTTAAGGAAATAGTGGCAGTGGATTTTACAAAGTAGAGTCACGCAAGCTTGTCTTCTTTTCTTGAACTTTTCCTTCAAGTATTTGCTCTCTTTACTCTTCACCCATTTTTTCTTCTCTTGAGGTAAAGCACGACTTTGTTGCTGAAAATTAGGAGGAAATACTAGTCTTGCAAAAAACGCAAGACCTTGATTGTTGCTCCAAACAAAGTTTAAACCTTGGTTATGAGTAAGGGTTGTTGTGTTTCCTATTATAGTTAGCAACAAATTATATCAACTTTGCATTGATAGAACACTAGACACTAGAATGATTGCCCTCACATAATTTACACAACAAAAATAGGCTTTGAATGGCTTGAACACCCAAAGAATCAAATTTCTTAGACAATGAGACACTATTGGAGTTAGTGCTCTAGTACCAATTTCTTTTGTATGAATTATTAATTATTTATTGAAGTTTATAATTTTTAAAGATCATTCTTTTATATTTATATGGTATTAGGTCTGTCTTTTACATTATTTATTGGTAATTTAAATTTGTTCAAATTGATGAATGTAATTGACAAAGACGTAGAAATATTAATTATAGTAAACATGATAACAAAGAGTTGTTACATTAAAACCACTTCACTATATAGTATATTCACAAAAAGATTCCTGGTCATAAGTTAACTAAAATGAGTTGGTTAATAAACTAAATATACTAGCACATGTGATGTATTTTAATAGATTTGGATGGTTCATCTTAATGAACCATATGCTTGAGAAAGCTTGTACATATATGTGAATAAGTGCTCATTGGAAAATAGGTTCACTAAATTGACTGACTAAAGGCTTCTAATAGATATTCTAAAAATTAGTCAATAGAAGCTCTTTATGAGTTGAGTATGCTTATGTAGTTCTTTGACTTAAGACACCACAGTGATCTTGTGTGTGATCCTCTGGTCTGAGCTCCGAATAGTTTTTAGGAATAGACTGACACACATGGAAATTAGTATATATTCAATAAAGGATCTGTTACTCCATGTGGTTGAGGTAAATATTTTGTGATCTTTAGAATCATACTACATTCAATCTCTAATTAGAGTAGTAATTGAAAATACATTTCTAATGCTTAAGATAAAATTAGGAAAGAGTTTCTACATATTATCTAAATAGTGTGAATCTAAAGTTAAAGTTAAGTACAATATAACTTGACAGTATATTCTATGTTTACATACTCAACTGATATATTAGATGAGGGAAGGACTATATGTATGCGGTAACTCAATTTGTATGGTTCATAATAATTCATGTTGTTTAGGATTACCATGATATATCGGTGGACGTCACTCATAGACTTAAAGAAAATTTTTATATGACAAACGTACGTACACTTAGTGAGTCACACAACATGGAGTGTGAACATTAGAGGCTTTTGTAACATTAATAAAGAGTTGGTGAAGATAATTTATGAACTAATTATAATATGATTATGATAGTTTGTTAAAGGGACAAATGTGTAAACATTAAGCATGATGTGTAAATGTTAGGCATGATATATAAATGCTTAGCATGATGTGTAAATGAGTGTGATGACAAAGCTTTGCAAAATTTTGATTTGTGTAAAGCTTTGTGATATATATACTGTCATGTGTAAGAAAATCATTCTATCTTGAACATTGTATAAACTCAATTGAGTTTTGATTTTAGACATTGATAAAAATGGTCCTAAAATGTTATTGCTTTTGAAACCTCTCTATAACTTTTGAGAATTTAAATTTCCTCTATTGTAGATCTCCTAGTGGACAAGTTAGAGACCATCCTCTAGTGGAGGTTCTATTGAAATAAGCAATTGTTACTTGAAACTAATCTTAGTAACCAATAAGGTATGATTTACGCTTTAATTAATTTTTTTTTACTTTGGTCATTGTTATCTTAATTTGTAGCGTACTTGTATAGTTAGGTATATGTTAAAGAAGGTTCTGTCACCAAGGCTATAATGTCTAAGGAGTTTAAATTTTAAGTGGGACTATTGTGACCCCACCAATTTTTCCTAGGAACCTACTTGGCATGCATTCAAATATATATGTGAAATTATATTTCGATTTATAATAAAATATGTTTTATTATTTTTGCTTTCAATTTATTTAGTAACTATACTATAAATTGTTGCTTGTATATCTGTATCGCTTTCGCTGCGTGTCTATAGTAGATAGTGTTTAACCTAAATACACCAATAATTTTGGTATCAGAGCTAGTTTATAGTTATCTAATATATTCAAACTATATTTGTAACATCCCAAAATCTGGAGAAATTACTAGTATGTAATGGAATATACTATCATCCTAAGCCTTTCTCTTTGTTTGTCCAAATGCACACACATTTCTTATAACCTATAATAACATCTAACACAATGCATGAATCGCATAAGGGCAATATACTCATTCATGAAACAAATGTAATCCATCAATATTCAATGACATTTGATACATTATAATACATGCTGCAGTTTAGACACGACTCCAAAACATATCACTGCCCATACTATACATGACCCTTTGTGCATAATAGACCCATATACCCTAGTAACTGCATTGTATATCATTTCCTCTGCTTATATCTCCTTTGTACTTAAACGTCTTCCTAGTGATTCAATCTGCAAAACTAAAAAGTGAGGGGGTGAGTTCTATAAGACTGAATGAGTGGATATTATAACACTAGAAAACATACATATTAGAAAAACTATATTCTGTTGTAAATAAATTCAATTCAGACTTTAGAATCAAAATCATGTTAAAGATCTGTTGTAGTAAAATCACTTTTAAAACTGCATCATCGTATAACTGAAATCAACATCATGTTTAAACTTTTCTACTGTAATCAAACTAAATTCAGAAAAATGTTGTCATAAAATAGAAAGTATTGTATCTTTGGTATCCTATTCTACGATGTGTCACAGTCAATCAGAATACATCTCTGGTCTTATAGGGCAATCTCTAACCCGTAGGGCAATCCTTGGTATCTAATAAAGGTGTTCAACGGTTTCGGTTAGACCCGAAACCGCCAAGAATCGAATCACAAAAAATAGGTTTCGAACCAGAACCAATTAATTTAGGGTAAGTTCTGATTCCAAAAAATCAAAAACTGATTTTTTCAACGTAGTCTCCAGTTCTAAAAATTGTGGAACCAGAACCGAACTGAAGAACCAGCTTGATTTAAAAATAAAAAATTAATTTTTAAGCCAAATGAATTAAACCCCACTTTATATTCAAATACAAACTCTTAATTATTAAGCTGCATATATAAAATTACACAATTTATTAAAGAGAGTTCGTTTAAATACATAAAAAAAATTAATCAATATATTTATAATAGTTTGTTTAACTTAATTTATCATGTTATTTGTATAATAATTTAATAAAATTGTGATATGTATATATTTATTTTGAAATTGTCAAAAGAATTAACAATTATAATAAATAAATATATACATGATATAATATTATTAAATATATAATTGTACCATCATAAAAAAAAATTAAATT
>JAXCLQ010053735.1:0-18109 GCA_035584115.1 Cedrela odorata | reverse complement strand
TAACAAGACAAAGACATGAATTCAATATTTACATAAAGGAGAAGAGAGAGAGAGAGAGAGAGAGAGAGAGAGAGAGATGCAATGCTGATAAAAGGAGTTTTCAAGTCATATTTCTAACAAAAACTCTTTTGTGTTTGTTGCTTAAAATCCTATGAACGAACCGCCCAAAGCTTCACCATCACTAGCAACAAGAAAAATTCAAAAAATGAAGTCACTAATAATCGAATAAAGGAAATGGGCAATTGAGTTGGTGTATGAATTTGACAAACTTAAACCCAAAAATCCAACGAAAAATAAAGAGAGTAACTAGCACTAAAATTAGGGCATTGTGTGTGTGTATATATATATATATATGTACCTAGAGACTTCATCCCACAGAGGACCTTTCTGATTAGCCTCTTTAAACTTGGAATCAAGACGAGATCTGATCTCAAGAAGAGTTAAAGTCTCTTGTCTTGGCCATCTTCCATTCCCTCCATCTGCTCCAAAACAAGCAGCTGCTTCACCTTCCAAGCCACTAAAACTCGGAGTAGAAACACTAGCAGTAACAGCAACACTAGTAGTACTGCTATTATTTGGGGCAGTCGTGTTAAAATCTTGCAACCCTCGAGGCATCAAGTCATTCACTTGACGACCCACCATCAGCATCTCGTAATGATGCCTTTGTGGGCTTAGATTCCGGTGGCCGGGAAACAACTCCGCCACGCGTTCAATTGCAGGAAAATGAGCAGTAGGTTGACCATTCATAAGTTGCCTAAGATCCGGCATGCCATACTCATGTTGATGATGAGGATGATGATCCTCCATTTCCATATGAAATTAACACTACTAGAACCTTTTGAATTTTAATATCAAACAAAGTAGGAAGAGAGATGAGAGCTTAAAAGTTTAAAAGAAAGGAAGAGAGAAGTGAAGCTTTTAAGAGAGAAAGAGAGGAGAGAGCGGCAGACTCGGATCCTGTCGTCCACGAAAATGCTCGAATTTATGCACAGAGAAAGAATGGTCCCATCTATCTCTTACAATAACTTGCTTGCTTGCTTTCGTAGTCGTGCTGCGTTTGGTCTGTGGTTCGTACAGTAAAAAGTGTTTTTGTTTTAAGAGTAGGGACGAGAACGAAGGGCACACACATAACAGTAGAAGTGAACAGTAGGTAAAAGTGAAAAACCCAATGAAATACTGACACATGGATAGTTGATGCACGACGAAATGTTGCACAGGCGAGAGGCACTTGCTGACGCGCGTACAGTGCCTAGGATCCGGCCTTTTTGACTTTGCTTTTCTTTTCCATTCTTTTTTCTCTTTCTCGATCTAACCGTGACTTTTGCTCCTTCTAGCATACACAGATAGCATTTGAACTCTCAACTCCAGAAACGGCATGTCGTTTGAACCTCGAAAATGTTTTCCTTCTACTTGAAATTTAGAGTTAAAACGCAATGTCTAATCCATCCATGAATAATTGACAAATAAATTCATAGTTTGCACACGAGTCTTAAAATCATGGAAGAAAATAAATACTCATAATTAATATTCTTAGTTTGTATTAATATGACTTTCAATATATTTTTGGTATCATGTTTCTACAGAGTTTATTTGCTTTGAATTCTTTGTTTATTTTCATTTGATTTTGGACTACTCATTGTTTCTTGATCATGCATTAATTTAAGACTATCATAAATTATAATTAACTTCAAATTCTCCATTATATATATATATATATATTTTTTCCCTTAAATATCGAGATTAATTATAGCCAGATAATTCTTCATTTACTTATCTCTATAAACATGACATTGTATGCGATGATCAATGAATATTTGATCAAATATGTGTCTATGTACACTGATTTTGATTTTCCTTTTAGCTCTAGATTAGTGTTTGTAATAATTCTTATTGAATTGAAACACTCTTTGCTGATGGAAAACTTTTCGTTGCATTGCATGTGAGTGAGTTTTTAATGCAAGGACCACTTTTAATGTTTTGACCTCCTCGTTTCCCCCTAAACTCTACAACACCTAAGCCTAAGGGAATCGTTAAATAACTAATAAGTACTTCAAAACACCAAAATTCAATATACAAATTGAGACTTATATATATATATATATATATGCTTAATATTCAAAAATAAAAGAAATAAAATTTTGTTTTAAGAAAATTATTTTATTGATGTTTCATAAATAAACTTTTTAATATAATTTTAAATTTTTATGTACTTTTTAACTTATCGATTTATTTTTTATTACAATAATAATTAATATTTATAAACTTGTGTTATTACACTCTAGTTTTACATGTATACAATATTAAGGCATACATTTAACATAGATTTTATTTTTAATTATCATTGAAAAAGAAAAAAAGACAGTGTAATAGATGAACCACATTATTACATGGGCTCATGCCACAATATATATATACATGTACATAAGCAAAATAATTTAAAATTGGAACTAAACAATTATAACTATAAAATTACTGTTAATTTATAACTAAATTTAACATATTAAAATTTAATTAATCAATTATTATAAATCACATATTAATTAACATTCGAAAATTTAAAAATAAAATTTTATATCATAAAAATTTAAAATTAAAAAATATATTGAATGGATTAGATTTTTTTTTTTTAACCAATCCATTTGAGTTAGTTCTTTTTAAATCTGGCCATTGATCAAGTCAGGTGTATGTCCAAGTTGGATATCTATCATATAATACTGTCACAATAGGAATGAAAAAATAAATAAATAAAATAATTATTTTGGCACTATCAAATAGTGTACTGCCTCACCTTTAAGGTGGACCCCGCTAAATCTACGTCCATTAGTAATTGATACATGAAAATAATTATCAAGGCCATTGATTACAAGATGGTGATCAATGTAGAGCCGTACCACACAATTGGTGCAATCTTCGTACTCCATACCTACTTATTCATTTAATACGGCTGCAGTGCTTTTTTCGTCCTTTTCATTGGGCCATTTCACCTGCGTTCAAGTCTATGGGAATCGACGGTAAAAACGTAAGTTGGTCAAACTTTTCTACAGTTTTATTTATTTAAATTTCTTTAGAAATTAGATGTGTAGTGTTTGTACGCAATATTTATAAGACTTTTGGTGTTATGTAAAAAGAGATATGATTACATGACATCTAATGATTAATACACTTTTAACGATTTAAATTAAATTTATCATATCTAATTAATGTATCATAAATAATATAAATTTGAGATTTAATTTTAAAATTTTGAAAAAAAAAATTAATTTAACTGTTTATAACTAGTATAATATTTTGAATAAAAAACAACGAGGGCTTTTGAATTTTATTTATTTTAAAATATTTTAAAATTGTAAAGCATAAATTATAATTATTGATATAATGCTTTTGAGTCAGAAAAAATACACTAATAAATACTATTAAAAGGACATGTTTTCAAAAAGTTTTACATAAATACTTAATTATAAGGAGTTTTTGTGGAAAATGCTTTTGTCATCAATAAAATATTATTTTAATTAAAAAAATAAATATGGTATTTTTCTTCTTGAGAAAAATGACCAAATACTACTTCCTCACAGTTACAAGTGCTATTTTCAACTTAGATTCAAATATTTCGCAAAGTTTTGAATTAAAGATATTATTATTTTTTTAATAATTATCTAAAATTCAACTTAGATAATAATAAAGGAGAGAAGGAACCTTAAAGAATT
Organism: Cedrela odorata; assembly: GCA_035584115.1. NCBI lineage: Eukaryota > Viridiplantae > Streptophyta > Magnoliopsida > Sapindales > Meliaceae > Cedrela > Cedrela odorata. The sequence continues at coordinate 14,405 of JAXCLQ010053735.1, read as the reverse complement.
TGTTCAAATATTCATATTAGTAAATTTTATAAAGCTAAACAATTTTTCTAATTTTGTGGTGTTAGATTTTATTCAATATTAAGGTATTGTAACTTTGAAATAATAATTGTTATAGGATAAAATTATTCGATATTAAATATAAGTGAAAAAAGTGGTCGGTATCATAAATTGATTTTCACTAAATATTTTATTTTAACATTCTAAAGTATAGTAGAAATATCATAACTTTAAATGAAACTTTTAACCATTGTGATATTATATTTATTACCGCATAAATCAATGATGTTATTTTATCTAACAATGAAATAGAAAATCATTATGCATTGTTGTGAGGAATTATGGTGCTCTTCTAATAAAAAAATTATTCAAAATTTGAATTTTTAACATGTTATATATTATTAATTATTAATTAACAATCTTTATTTACTAAAAAAGAATCTTGATTATATTGTTAGAGACATACAAAAAATTTTGAAATTGGTAAGATCAAATCAAGCATGTATATAAGGTCAATTTTCTGACTTATCCTAATTATTTTGATCTATTCAATCCCCACAAGCGTCAGGCGTTCAATCTTTAATTTGAAAGAGAACACTAAGAATTTAACTATTAAATTCATAATTTTTAAGAATTTACTTAGTAGTTTTAAAAATTATTGGGATTAAATTATAATTATGCAAAGTATTTGTATTTAATTATAATTATTTAATTATAAATTTTTTAATTTGATTAGGATAATAATATTTAATTAATTAGATTAATTAATTAGTATTTAATTTAAAGAAGATTACTAATAAGATTATAAATTAAATGATATTTCTATATGGATTATAATTTAAAAAATCAAAATATGAAACATATATAACCCTATTTGGCCTATAAATCAAGAGAATAAAATTAGGAGAAAATTTTCTTTTAAGAGCCGAAAAAAATTCTTTTTTCTTTGCCAAAATTTTAAAAGAATCAAAATCCTAATTTATATTTTTTAAGAATTAGCATTTAAGGAAAAACACATTATATAATTAAGATTTAAACAAATTTTAAAACCCTAATTCTCTATCTTATATGAATTATTATTAAAGACTACACACTTAAATAGTTGATTTATATATAAAAAAAAAACTTAAGTAGTATTCGTATTTTGATCATAACTTTCTAGCTCTGATATTAAATTGATACAATTCAAAAAATTCGATATTAGAAAGAAGACTCGTATATCTAAAAATTTGTATTCCACTAAAAAATCATGATTTGAACTTGAAAGTTACAGATTTGTAAAAAATTAGGAAAGAAACTTTAAAATTTATGAAGGAGGATTCGAGAAGTTAAGAGCTATTAAAGATCTATCAAAGATTCAAGATCTTTCTGGGATGAAGTATGTGTACTAATATTCTTGATATTTTTTTATATTGATTTTATCATAAATTATGCATAATAAAAACACCCCTGAATGAGAATCAAGAAAAAAATTAATTTTTCTCTGCATATATGTTCTTAATTTTCCAACAAAATTAACACTCACCAGACCATAATTTTCAAAAACTGGATAAAATTTACTGCATGAATTCGCAAAGCAAAACCAAAAATATGCAAACACCATTTATAATTTTATCTACTAGATAAGTTTATGACTTATATACCTTAGAATTCTTCATCATTAATTTACCAGTTGAGTCACCATCAATATTATGTCGTTAAAAAGTATAATATATATATAAGTCATATTTCAGTGTAGTGACTCTATCATACAGTCACAATAAATGCACGGAGTGGAAGAATTTTCGAGAGGTGGGAGACCTTTTGCACGAGTAACGTGCAGCCATTGTACCGTATGACCCGTGTATCGTAGCTTAGTACACACAAATATATTGGAGCAGTAGCCTAGCAATTGTCTAAATTGAGTTGAGAACGATGAATAGAATACGTAGATAGGGAAACTGAACAGGGGAATCTCAGTGTTTTTCTGAGCGTCTGAAATTTACTGAGTCTGGGAAGTGGGCCAGAGCTCAGATCTGATAGCTTGCTTTTGACGTAGCAGAACGTTCCATCCATGCAATATCCATGCCCTGAAAATTAAAAAAAGAAAATAAGTGGAGGCACGCGCGGGGACGGGGACGGGGACGGGGACGGGGACGGTCGCGAACGGGCCGTTTGTATGCCATAATTCACGCTTATCGGGTGCTGTGGCAGCCGCAGGACTAGTAGTGGTCCTGCATGATGACGTGGCAAATCATGATGTAAATGATTGGTTCTCTTTCTACCATTAGAGTTTGGAGGGGTTGCTTGTGAGATTGAGAATGGAGGAAGGAAAGGCTTTTGTCTTGGACAAATTTCGATATGTGGGGTCCACTTATGTAGTTGGCTAAAATGTTTTATTGCCCAGATTTCTGATAGTTGGATGGACGGACGTGATGTGTGGAGATAAAAAGACAATTGCTTTTTATGATTAAAAAGAAAAAAAAAAATCTTAAAATTCTTTTTGATTGATATCTTATTACCGAATTTTAAAGAAAAGAGTGGATCTCAAAATATTATATATATATATATATATATTTTATAAATAAATTAAAATACAAAAGTCGTTCTTCTTTTTCTTCTCTCACTTTCACTACTCTTTTTCTTTTCTTTTTTAAAATTCTAATGATTATTTTACTTTTATATTTCAAAAGAATGTCGATTTTTTTATTCCATTATTCACTTATGATAATTCAATGTGAATTGAAGAAAAAATTTGAATTAATTTTACATTATTTATTTTATAAAGTGAAAATTTTTATATAAAAAACTTAACCCTTATAATTAAATTTAAAAAATAAAATATAAAAAGACATCATTTAAATATATACTTTTGCATTAATTTATGATTTAATTTATTTTAAAAATTATTCAAAATTTAAATAAAAAAAATAAAGAAACATCAAATCAGTCTTTCTATTTTTGAAAATGTGGACAGCCAAAGCCAGCCAAAGAGTGGTTGACTTTTAAGAAGTTCATATTACTATGTTGATGTTGAGGACAATGGAAAGAGAATTAAGGATTTAAAATTTGTAAATGACGGAAAGAAAAGATAATACGGGGGGTTTATTCACGTTTAAAGGGATAATAATATTTCATTTAGGCAGCTGTTGAAGGAAGGAGCAAACCCAATGATGATGATTCATAAAGAAGAATAACGTGGAATCGTTGATAAATTGACATTAAAAAATAAATTAATTAAAATTGAAGTATATATTATGACTTTTAATTTAATACTGTCTTAAAATTAAAATTATTAATTATTAAATATAAATACTAAGTAGATGTTTGGTCAACATCAATGATCAAGTAATACCAAAAACTTCAATTATTTATTTTTAAAATTAATTAAAAGTATAATAATTATACATATGTATGTCTTTAAGTACTCTAATAATTCAAAGTTTAATTCAAAATAATTTCTATGCACATGACTCTACATTTGTTTTCAAACAATGATATTAAAATTATTTTCTCAAAGAATTCGGAATTAATTCGGCCAAATTAACCAATGATTATCTGGTAATTATAAAATTTACATATAAATTAAGTATACAGATATGTGAAGTACTTGATGGCATACACAGATAAATGATGGCGCGAAATTTGCTCAAATATCATAATGAAGGGTCCACTAATAAAGAATATATAGCTAGTGGCCGTAAAGCTAATGTTTATAATTAATTTTTATTAAAAGAATGTGTCACCAAATTCAAATTAATTACAGCGTATTGATGAATGAATAAATACATAATTAATTAAGTAGCCTTCAGTCTTCAGTTTTCTTCACCATTCAAAATGATTGAATTTGCAGCTGTAGTGTTGTCTTTGATGATGTAATGGATGTCACAATCCCATGATAACAAAGGGACCCAAATGCATGAAAGGGAAACCTATCGAAAGCGAAGGGATTGCTCAATTACAAATGAGAAGAATGAAATCTTTCCAGAAAAAAAAAATAAAATGAAAGTCTATATTATATCACATAAAAGAATACCAATAATTTTATTATAAGAATAAAAATTCTTCCTCTCCACATCATCACCAATAAGTTTATTAGCTAAACAATATTTTCAATAATTATAACGTGGATATCATGTAAATTAGGGTTAAGAAATATGTCATTTGATTCCATTTGCAATAATTTTGAATAAGGGATTGGAGTCGAAGTATACTTGATTGCTTGCCGGGACACAAAAGTAGGAGATTGATAAAGCCAAGCTAGGGTTTGCCATCGACGCCAACCAAGCAAATTAAGCTTTTGCGGTTGATTGTAGTTGAAAGTTGTCTTATCGAAATATGGGAATGGGAGTGAGTTGTCAAGCTTTAAAAGCTTAATCATTAAACATAAGAAAGTTGGTGATTTGATTTAAGCAGTGATGGAGATTGAAGACATATCTCTTTCTATTTTGAGTGGCTAATGTATCTTTGTTTTATGTCATCAAATCTCATTATATGTGGACAGGTGTTATTCTTTTATATCGCTAGTTAATTCAAATATAGAAAGTATTTTTTTTTCTTTCTTTCATGGTATGATTTATCACACATCAAATTACTTTTTTTTTTAACAGCGAATTATTTATACAATTCAATAATAATAAATTATTTTATAAAACACAACAATATTAAATTGACTGTTGACATGGCACATAATTTTTCCTATGGAATATAATCTAGTTATATGACAATATGCTACATGCTATTGATTGATTATGATGGACAAGATCATAATAAATTTAATGTAATATCATAATCACAATATATACTTTAAAATTTTAACATTAAAATTAAAAATTCTTTTGTCACATTACACTTTCTTTATGATTTTTTTTATATCGGTATTAATTTTTGATAATTGATTAAGAAGGATACAAGAAAAAAAATTTAATAAAGAATGTGCAAGGCATAAAGTAGTCAAAGTTTATGTCTAGAATATTATTTTAAATATATTTTATAATACAAGTTATAACTTTTATAAGGCGTTAGATTAATTCATTTTAAATAATTGATATTATATTTTATATATGAATTAATTACACGAAGTTAATGAAATATGTCAAAAATGATTTTAAATTGTTAACAACATATAAATGTATTGACGCATATATTTTTATTTGGGCTTGCTGGCTAAGATCATCCCAATCAAATAGCTTGAGGTAGGCCAATTTTTGTGGCCAACGGCTGAGACATGCAAAACTGTTTGGACGTCCAAGCCTGAATCTGAATATTTTAGCTTAATTCAAAACATTTGAGCAACAGTACCATTTCTCCACAGTAAACTCATAAATTTTCTTATCATTTAATTAATTCATATTAATCTCAAATTCTCAATCTAAGCTTCACTGCCAAGTAAATACTGGCATTCAAATAGTGCCGAAGCCAGGGAAAGTTTTAATTAATTATCTCAAACACAACATTTTATAAAAGCAAAAACTCAGTAGTCAGTAGACACCTTTAAATATCGGACAGTAGCCAGTAGGCATTGGCTTTGCCTATCCTAGACAACTTGCAGAACGAACGTGCTATTCAATGGGTTCTACAAGGCAAACTCTGTATGAAAAGGGGTCCGGCACATTAAGAAAATGTGTAGTCTCGACTTTTTAAAATGTCAAAAAGGAGCTAAAGGCTTCACGAATCCTCCTGTAAAGTTACTCTGTTATTTCCTGCATTGTTCATCAATGAAAAATTCAGAAACAGTATGTTTTGCAGCTTCACAGCTCTAGTAAACTCAAGCTCAAACTTTGAGACTGGTAGACCATTACCAGCTACCCTACTAGCTAGCCTACAACTCTTATCACAATTTGTAGGTTCTAAATCCAAGGTTTGACAGGTGGGTTTAGTTAGTTTTATTTGTTAGTGTTAGAGATGTATAAAATTAAAAAATTTAGCTTTAGTAGGAGTAACCTAGCTTCCTTGTAGCCAACTACCCAACCTATGGCTGTCCCCATCTCACAGTTTTAAAGGAGTGGGTTCAATTTCTTTACAAGAGAGTAAGGCTTTTCTTAATATTTTGAGAACATATATCGTCTAATTAAGTAAACTAAAATTGAATTGTATCATATTTGAAGAAGTGGTTAAAAATCAATTAGAAAGTCTATGGAAGTTAGTTGAGTTGTTGGCTGTGACAGATGGTATAGAAGCTGGATAACTACAAAAATAAATTTCTGTTGACAAGATTTGTTAAAGAGCCTTTATTCTCCATAAATACACTTTATCATTCTTAGCCTAGATAAGTGAGTGAATTCAAGTGTAAAGATTAGTCTTCTTTATTCTGAAATAGCTTGAGAAGAGAGGGAAGTTCTTGGCATTTAGACTTATGGAGAGTGATTGAGTGATTGCCTTTGATCTTTGTAATTCTTGTATTCTTCCACTGCTTCAATGAATGTGTTCTTATTGTTCTTGGTTGTGGATGTAGGCCTTAGAGACTAAACCACGTAAATACTTTTTATTCATTTGCTTGATGAATTGTTTAAGTTTATTAAATTCTTTAACTCTTAATGATTGCATTTTTTAATATTGCAAATCTTGATAGAAGTTCATAGGAAAACAAAGTTGATCAAATTTATAGTTTAATTTATTTGTATAATCATTTTTCGGTTTCTTATCAAGAAGTTCTGGAGTTATAGCCTAAAAGATCCAATAAATTGGTATTAGAGATGAGATTCTCAAGAGAATGACTTAATTTAAATTCAAACTAGAGAAGTTCAATAGAGAAAATGACTTCAACCCATGGAGGATCGATATGCATTGTTAGGAGAAGATAAAATGCCAACAACCTTAATAGATAAACAAACAAAGGAAATTATGAAAAAAGAGCACAATGTTTTGGGTTTGAGCTTAGGTGATGGTGTTCTTAGGGAAGTCTTAAAGGAAAGCATAACTTTATGGTTATGAAAAAAATTGGAAAGCAGATATACAACCAAGTCACTGGAAACAGGCTTTATAAGAAAATGAGACTCTACGCCTTTGTACTCAAAGAAGGTGGTTCAATAAGGAACATTTTGATGTATTTAATCGAATCTTATTGGATTTAAAGAATATTGCATAAAGATTAAAGACGAAGATCAGGAAATGCCACTGTTAAGTTCCCTTCTAGATTCTTATGAGTATTTTGTATATACTTTAGCACTTGGTAGGGAATCTATCTCAATGCAAGATGTTAAAGTAGCTATGAATTCAAAAGAACTAAAGAAGAATGATAAAACAAGAAAAGCTAAACACGGTGAGGTTTTGTAGCAAGAATAAGATTAGAGAAATATAACACAAAAGACTATAACCAACATAAATCAAAATCAAGAAACAAGAAACTTAAGTGTTTTCATTGCCATAATAAGGGACACTTTAAGAGAGACTACAAAGAGAGAAAAAACGAATAGAAGGATTCCAAAAACAACAATGGGAATGACATTATAGCCTCAGAAGACAACAATTAATCCTATAAAACAACAAAGCTGTTTATGGCATCAGATAAGAGGACTAAAGGTTGGTGAATATTAAACTTTGGATGTTCTTTTCATATCTCCTTATAAAAGCTCTTTTGTTACTTATAATTCTAGTTATTAGGGGAATATTTTGAAGGGAAACAATGTAGCTTGTACATTAATTGTGGTTGAAAATGTCAAGATCAGGATGACAGATGATTCATGGTTCAGTTATGGAATTGTAAAATGTTAGGCATGTTTCTGATATGAAATAGAACCTAATATGCTTAAGGATGCTTGATAAATCTGGTCATATATTTAAAGCAGAGAAGGGTATATTAAAGGTCATCAAAGGCTCTATAGTTGTGATGAAGGGAATTATGAACAATGGTTTATATGTACTGGCTGGTGAGACAATAGTTGGGTTTATTTCAGTATCTACATGTTTAGGAATTGATAAAACTAGACAATAACACCTAAGGTTAAGATAGATAAATTAAAGAAGATTAAAAGAACTAAATAAGCAAGGCATTTTAGGATCTAATCACATAGAGAGCTTGGATTTATGAGGAGTTTGTGATTGAGAAAACTTGTAAATTCAAGTTTAGAAAGAGGGAACACTCAACAAAGAACACATTAAACTACATTCACTATGATCTTTGGAGACACTCTCAAGCACTATCAATGGAAGGAGGCAAGTATTTCTTGTCTTTAATTGATAATTACTCTAGAAAATTATAGGTGTATGTGTTGAAATAAAAAAGAACAAGAGTTTGAAAGTTTAAAAAATAGAAAAACACTTGTTGAAAGGTAAACAAAGAGGAAGGTTAAGGTGCTGAGAATTGATAATAGCCTGGAATTTTGTAACATAAAATTCAATGACTTTTGCACCAAAGAAGGCATAGCAAGGCACAAGACAATGAGAATAACTCCATAACAAAATAGAGTTGTTAAAAGGATGGACAAAACTATCATTGAGAAGGCAAAATGCGCATGCTTAGCCATTCAAAGTTAATAATCTAGGTAGAAACACTAGTTTCTGTTGCATATATGATAAACAAAAGTCATGCTAAGGCTTTGGGAAGAAAAATACCACAAGAGAGGTGGTTTGGCAAGCTTGAAAATTATCAAAATCTAAGGATCTTTTGGTGTCCAGCCTATACACATCTCAGATAAGGTTTTCAATGAAACAAGTATGCTGGATTCAAAGCATCAAAGTGAAGATTGTGATACTAGAAGAAGTTCAAATAAGAAAAGGATTAATGTATCAGATTCAAATGTGATTCAAATTGAGGTGGAGCTTTAATCACAAACTGAAAAATAGGAAAAACATATTAAAACAAGTTATGTTGGAAGTCAACTTCATGAGGATGGATATCATTTGGCTAGAGATAGACAGAAGAGAATTATCAAATCTTCCACAAGATATGGCTGCATATATTTGATTGTATATGCCTTAATCACCATGGAAGAATACATTGGTAATGAGCCTGTTATATACACATAAGCTATTTAAAGCAATCATAAGGAAGATTGGTTAACATCTATGGATGGTGAAATAAAATCATTATTAAAGAATGAAACTTGGACACTAGTGCCTAGACCAAAAGATGAAAGGATAGTTAGAAATAAATGGACCCTTAAGGTTAAAAAAGGTTGATTCTTTGAGGTTCAAAGTTAGATTAGTTGCTAAGGGATATAGATAAGAGGAAGGGATTGATTATACTAAAGTTTTCTCTTATGTAGTTAAGTATAATTCAATAAAAATGTTGTTAGCCTTGACAACAACACATGATCTTAAATTGAAACAAATTGATGTTAAGACTACTTTTTTATATGGAGAACTTGAAAATGAAATTATGATGAAACAATATGAGGGTTTTGAGTCATAAGAGAAAGGAAACCATCTATGTTTGTTAAAGAAGTCACTTTATGGTTTGAAGCAATCACTAAGACAATGTTATAAGAGATTTGACAAGTTGAAGGTGAAATATAAATATCATAAAAGCTCTTATAATTATTGTCTATTATAGACAAATTTGTGATGAAAGAGCAATATATCTACTACTCTATGTATATGATATGCTCATTGCAAGTAAAATGAAGTCTGAAATTCAATAGCTTAAAATGCAGCTCAATGAAGAATTCAAAAAGAAGGATTTGGGAGATCAAGAAAAGTCTTCAATATTTTTTGTACCTTACTCAAGTGTTACTTGTAGCATAATTTATGCCATATTTGCACAATGCCTAATATAGCCTTTACGGTGAGTATGGTAAGTAAATACATAGTAAATCTAGGAAATGAGCACTGGAAAGCTATTAAATGGGTTATGAGGTATCTAAAGAGTACATCTAGAGTTGAACTCAAGTTTGGAAGAAGTGTTAGTCTAGTTGAAAAACTTCATGGTTATGTTGATGCTAATTTTACAAGAAATTTAGATAGACGATTTAGATAAGGTTATTTATTTACACTGTTAGACTGAATTGTGAGCTGGAAATCAACATTACAAAATGTATTAGCATTGTCCACTACTAAGTGTGAGTATATTGTAGCAACAGAGGTAGTAAATGAAGCAAAATAGTTACAAAGTTTTGTGGCTGAGTTAGGCTTAGACCAAGAATCAATGTTTTATTATGTGTGATAGCTAAAGTGTAATACATTTAAGTAGAAATCAAATATATTATGATAGAACAAAAGATATAGATGTTAAGCTTCATTTCATCAGGGAATAAATCTCAAAATGTTTGATCAAACTTGAGAAAATGTACACAGATTAGAATGCTGCTGATATGCTTACAAAGCTATTGATAGTGTATAAGTTCAAACACTATTTAAACTTACTATTGATCAAGTGGAGTAAAATATGAAGTTAAAGCTAGGACAATAATTACATTTGTAACATAGGTAGAGAATTGAAGAAGTGGTTAAAAATATGTTAGGAAGTCTGTTGAAGTTAGTTGAGTAGTTGGCAGTGACAGCTGATATAAAACCTAGATAATTGCAAAAATAAACTTTTATTGACAAGATTCGTTAAAGACTCATTCTTCTCTATAAGTACACTTTGCAATCCTTAGCTTACATAAGTGAGTGAATGCAAGTAATATTAGTTTTCTTTATTTTGAAGTCGCTTAGAAAGATAAGGAAGTTCTTGGTGTTAAGACTTGTGAAAAGTGATTGAGTGATTACTTTTGATCTATGTAATTCCTATATTCTTCGACTAATTAAGGTGTTCTTGGTCATGGATGTAAGCCCTAGAGGCTAAACCATGTAAATACTACTTGTTCATATAATGCTTGATGAATTGTTTAAGCCTCTTAGATTCTTTAACTATTAATGATTGCATTTTCTTATATTGAAAATCTGGATAGAGGTTTATAGGTAAACAAAGTTAATTAGAGTTATAGTTTAGCTTATTTGTATAATATTTTTCTAGTTTCTTATCAAGAAGTTATAGACTAATAACCTAAAAGATCTAATAATATTGGAACTAATTATAGTTATGGTCTAAGTAGATACATGACTGTACATGAGAGCAGCACTTACTCTATCAAGGAGGCAGAATAATCTTAAAAGTGTACTCAAAAGGAAAAAATCTAGTATCCAAGAGCATTACCTACCCTACTGAGGAGACATAATGATTTCAAAGTGTACTAAAAGGGAAATGAGGCAATACTAAAAAGCAACACCTTCTCAGCCGAGGAGGAAAAATGACTTCTCTCGCGGAGATGATAAGGTAACGAGTTGACAATATTTAAAATTACTCATTATTAAAGTCTTCTCAGATTATTAATTAAGTAATTCTGATGAGTACTACTCCATTAAATTTCTTAATTGCGCCATATGGCCTCATTTATTCATTACATAATTTCGAGAGGATTCACAGTTCAATCTTATTGATTGAGTTATTATCGATTAATTGATTAAGTTATTTCAAGGGGAATTACTTGGTTATTTTCTTTATTATTAAGTCCTTCCTTGGCTCATATTTCTCTAATTATGAGAAGAATTACTTAAGAATTTTATTAATAAAGCTTTTATCGGTTGATAATTCTGTAATTCCAAAGCGATTTGATGAAATTTCTTAATTGTTACTGTGACTTCAATTGTTTATTACAAAAATTAGAAGAGAGTCAAAGGTAAATGATTAAATTATAATTATTGATTATGCTATTCTTGGTTGATTAATTAAGTTATTCTAAGGGGAATTATTGGTTTATTTTTTTTTATTATTAAGTCTGTCCTCGACTAATAAATAGTAAGAGCTGGCTTCAGCTAAGACTTCTTCTTTAACAACAAAGGTGGCCTTAGCAGCATTGTCACCTTCCCCCTCGATCAGGATGAGGTCTGCACTAGCTAGGGTCGCATATGATGATATCATACGCATAAAGATAGTTTGAATTGTGATTGATGATATCATATTAAATACTACCTGTTTTCAATGATGAACAAATTTGTATATCTTTGGTAAATGATATCAATTTCATTTGTCAAATGAATATTAAATTAAATATGTTAAGTATTAAGAAAATTGTATATGATTATGTTTATGAATAAAATTAAACAATTTTCTATGAGAAATCTGTGTTTAAGCTTACAGTATCGATCTATGGAGTTATAGAGATCGACATATATACAAGCAGATCGATATCCAAAGTGTAAGAATCGATACATTCAACAGAGATCAATATTCAGAGTTCAAGAGATCGATATAGGCAAGGTCAGAGATTTTAAAAATATATACAACTTTAACCAGATCGATACTCATGAAGAAATAATTAATACGTTCAAGGTCAGAGACTTTGAAAATATTTACAACTTGGACCAGATCGATACTTCCAAGGTCAGAGATTTCAAAAATATTTACAAGTTAGACCTAATCGATACTCATAAAGAAATGATCGATACTTCCAAGGTCAGAGACTATGACAATATTTATAATTTGAACCAAATTGATATTTTCACCAGAACAAATCGATACAGTCAAGTCCGAGACTTCACAAGAAAGTACAAGCTAGATCAAATTGACATCTTCACTAAAAAGATCGACACTTTACAAGACAAATAATTCAAAATTATTTACGAACTCGCTTAGATCAATACCTAAAGAAGAAGAGATTGATACTCGGTATTGAAGAAAAATTCATATTTGAATTTAAATGAACAGATTGATATCAGAGTCAAAAGAGATCAATACATGACACCAATTTCAAGCATAATTATAATATTTTTCAAACATAACAGCTAGTTCTCACTCAAGGTTTTTCAAAGTATCCATTGGAAAAAATCAAAGAAAATCTATATAATTATAAAAAGAGCGTTCTTGACAGTGATCAATATATATGCATGATATACAATTGATGAGAAAACAATTCAAGCAAATCTGAGGAAGAATTTAAAGATCAACATTCAACAAGTGATACATCCTTGAAAAACACCAAATTACATTGCAAATTTATATTCATCTTGAGTAAAAACTTATATGAGCTATACTTGTAAATCAATCCTTTAAAAAGGATACATCTTCTAAATCATTTTTAGGATTATTCTTTGTTTTGGGTTAAATTTCACTCGAAAAAAGTAAGTTGTTATTAAGTTTCACTTCACCCGGCTTAAAGCAATTTGTTTGATTGCACTTTACAGTTAAGGAGTTATAATGAGTTACATTTGACTCAGATTAAACAAAGAGACTACTAGAACCTCAATGTGTTGAGAATTCGAAAGAGTGAATGTATACCCTATTAGTCGAACCACTATAAATTATGAGTTTTTTTTTATTCCCTTATCTTTTACATTTCAAGCATTTAAAAATTATTGATTTAATTGTTGTTTAAACTTGCATGCCATTGCTTGGACAAAAACATAGTTAAGTGAATTAATTCACTTAAATTTATTAAAACCCAATTCACCACCCATTAGGGTGTGCCACCTAGTCTAACAATATCGCTTTTTTAACTCCTAACATTGGTAGCAGTTGCTTCCTTGCCATTATCCTTAAGCTTGTCGATGGTGATGTCCTCAGGAACTCCACAACCACCCTCATCAAGAGTTTCCTTGGTGACTTCTATTTGTTGTTCTCTTCTTATCGAGATCTGATCGATAGTCTCATGTAGCTAAATTAGACTATTGAAGGGCAGGGGGATTTGAACAAGTCCAAACAATTGGTTAAGGAGAAGTAGGTGTAGGATTTTATGGCTTAAAACATGTATTAATTTAAGTTTTATTTCATATATCAACATATATGTATAAAGGTAAGGTTTTTGAATTTTTTTATCTTTTTCAAGCCTTAAGTTGATAAAGATAAGTTACAAAGAAATGTAACTTCTTCAATCTACACCTTCATAAACCTTTGGAAGTTTGAAGAAAATAATTTTCTTTTATGGAAAATTTTGAAAGAAAATTTTTCCTTTGTTTTTCTATTTGGTTAAACTAAGCAAATATGGAAAGAGAACCCATTTTTCAATTCTTTTCTTCACATACGTATATGTTTGTTAAATGTATTCTTTGTAATTTTTGAAAACAATAAAAATACTTATATTTTTATTTCCATCACATAGAAACAATTTAAGCCTTTCATTTCCACTTTTCTTTACATGGACAAAATCAAAACAAGTGCTTGCTAGTTATTGGGCAATTTTTGTTATACTTATCCATTCATTTAAATTATAATAATTAATAAATAAATATTTTATTTAATTAATTATTATTATATTACTATAATACCCCTCTTTATAAAATTTACTATAAAACCCTTTTATAGAATTTACTATAGTGCCATTGTATTTAATTATTAATAATTAATAAATAAATATTTTATTAATTAATTATTATGGTATTACCATAATACCCTTTTATGGAATTGGCTTATGGATAATTATCAAAATAACAATCAAGTATATATAATTTACTTTAAATTACATATTTATGTAATTGTCATAATTCTTTAACTAATTAAAGAATTATAAATACAC
>JAXCLQ010053724.1:0-18114 GCA_035584115.1 Cedrela odorata | reverse complement strand
GGTTCGAAGCGGATTTTCATGGCGTTGAAAGAAAGCTTGATAGAAGTGAAGAGGAGTAATACGAAGACGACAAGAACAAGCAGGGCAGCTATGATTAGAATTGGATACCGTAGAATGTCAAGGTCGATCGGGCGAGGTTTTAAGAATAGCAAGAGGAAGTTAATAAGGGGTGGGAAGCCATATCTGAAATCGATGCTCCCCATCGATGTTTTTCTTCTCAAAACAATTTACAGGAAGGATGCATTTCGCAAACGACGATAGTGCTTATATAGTCGTTGGTAGGCGCACTTCTTACGGTGTGCAGCGGCTTCGGTCCAATTCATCAATAATCCATTCGAAAAAAATTAATTTTAAATAAAAATAAAAATTAATTTGATAAATTTTTATTTAAAAAAAATAAATAATCAATTTTTTAAAAATAAATTTCGATTTCAAAAATTTTAAAATCAGAATCTAAAAAAGAAATCAGTTTAAATTAAAAATAAAAAATTATTTTTTAAATTAAATGTATTAAACCCACCTTATATTTAAATATAAATTTTTAATCATTGAATTATATATATAAAATTACATAATTTATTAAAAACATATTATTTATTCATTGAGTTATATATAAAAAAATTAATTAATATATTTATTTAATTTATTATTTTTTTTATTTACTTAATTTTTTATTATATATAATAATTTTATAATTTAATTTAATTTAATTAATTTTTTTAAAAAATTTATTTTATATGAATAAAAAATTTTATTAAATATAATTGATTTCGATTTTAAAATTTAATAATTAAATTATTTAGTCATAACTGAAATCGATTTTATTTACCTCAGCACTTCCAAATATTTGAATTGCTGTCCGTGTGGGGCCCAGAAGGACTGATAACAGAATTGTATCACCAAAAGTGAAACGGGGTATTTCACACTGTCCCCAATTTTATGGTCACAGTCAAACCGTTTTAGCATTAGGGTGATAATTTTGTTTAAAGCCACTTTAGCATTAGGATGATAAATTTTGTTTAAAGGATTAAAATGAAAATATTACGAGAAATAATAACGAATTTTTCATTATTAATATAATAAATTATACAATTAAAATGACATTTCCAAAAACCTCGGGGATTAAACTGAAATTCTCCCAAAAGTACTTAATATTTACTGTGATGTTTTATTTCCAATGTACCGCTGCGGTGGCCGTCTGTTTGACATAGTAGTTTACTGTAATTACATAACATACCCTCGTGATCTAGTGCAATGCAAGTGTATCGTAGCATTTATGAAGCCTATGGACATGTTCAACCTCATTTCCAGAAAACGCCGGTGATGTGATTGGTGCTCAGTTTATATTTTAATTACTATAGATTTGTGATTATTTATTTTTATAATCGTAATGGTATGGATTAAAATTGAATTTGACATCCTATTTAATTAATATTTTAATTAGACTATTCTTTACAATAGGTAGTATTAATTTGTTTTTAATTTAAAGTCATATCAATATACAGTACAAAGGAAGTAGGACAATTCCATATGCATGCGACCTCGTGCTTACGTTCCCGCAATATCCCAATTCCCAACCGTACATCACCAGTTAAGCAAATTAGACGTCTAATATTTCAAGTCAAACGCAAACCCGTTTCTGCACTGCCCCACTATGTCAAAACTCAATTTTGTCCGTGAAGGAAATAGGGAAGGGAGCGGTGTGGTTTGTGACAAACACCTTCCCATTGGGATTCGCTTCGTTAAAAAAAATTAATATAAAATTTATATTAAATTTAATATTTTATTATTAAATTTATTTGAACATATGTTTAATATTTATTAAATTTATACAAATATTTTTAAATTTTTAGTAGATTTTTAATAAAATTTTTTACATTAAAATTATAAAATTTTGATATTAATTCAAAATAAAATATATTACTCACATAAAATATTAAGTAAATATAACAAAAAATAAAATAATAACAACAATTTCATAAATAATATGTAATTATTTTACAAATTCATGCATAATTAATTAGAAATACAACTCACTTAATTAAATTATTTTAATATTTTAACTTACTTTTTTCTATATTAAGAATAATTATGTAAATTTAAAGATAAAATAAAAAAATAATTTTTATTATAACATCAAAATAATGTTGTTTCATATATTTTTTGAACATTAACATTAAAACGACATCATTTTAATATTTTTCAAATAAAAAATTAAAAAAAATTATATATCTGCAGATGTCTGTGGATATCTATCCGTCTCATGCCTGCTATAAGTTTTAATTTATTTTTCTAATTTCATCCCAAACTTGCTAAGAGGCATATCGAACATATCTCATAAGGGTCGGATAGTAGCAGGTTTGCGAGTAAAATTGTCATATCTAGTAGGAATCCTTATTTATCATTGAAAAGGCTCAATTAAGACATTTAACTTCAAAACTGTAACAGTACAAAAATATTTAAACAAAAGAACACCAAAAAAGTACTTCACCATTCCTCGATATGTTTGTCATTGAGTTTATTTTACAGAAATGACCCAATTTTTGGGTCCAATTATATTTATAGCTCAATTTAAATTTACTTTATATTTATGATCAAAATATACCCTTCATACCCATTTTACCTCTACTTTTTTCATTTCTTTGTATTCGTATCAAGTGCATTACGTTTTAGAGACAAAAATAATAAATGTAAAATTATTGTCCAATCACATTAATAAATGAACATGATTTTGTGTAAACATTTAAATCGGGTTTCAATTACTATGACTTAAGTGGCTAAAAGAAAAAAAAAATACATTGTATTCAACAAGTATGAGTTAGTACTACGTTTTGTGAGATTCATTTTATATTGTCATTGTATTGATTTTGGCTTGCTTAGTTAATGCATGTTGGAACTTAAAAATTATAATTAGACCAATTATTTCACTTTGAATGTGATTTGTTGGTTTCCTGCACAAAAAATACTCATTGATATCTCAGAGAAAATGTGTAATAGCCTGAAAATTTTCTATGAAAACTAACACAAGATGACGACTACTCGAATGAAAAGTTTTTAAAGTTCGAGAGGCCAATGTCATGACCGCATTTTTCGTAATGATTGCGATATAACGTTTAGTACTAGAGTGAAATTTTTTAAGAATTCAAGGGTTAACATGTTAATTCATAAGGAGTTTAAAATATATATGTAAATAATGATATATTTGAGGCCATAAAATAAAATTTAAAACTTTGATAAAGAATAATACAAGCCCGTGACAATAATAATACAAGTCTATGATCAAGTAAAAATACTACTAATATAAGCCCATGTTAAGTAATAAAAACCAAGCCTACGTTAGTGAAATAAAGCCTAAATGTGAGTAATTAAGCTCAAGCCTAAAACTAGATATTTTTATGTATTAAAGCACTAGAATTTTCTTTATTTTTGACTTTAAAGCAAGTGAGATCAAGAGAGAAAGGAAGAGAGAGAACGAGAATTGAAGGGAGAAGAAGAGAAACTACGGCGAGCTTGATTAAGGTGAGCAAACCTATGAGAAAGAGGAAAACCAAGGAGAAAGAAGAAAACTCGTGCAAGAGAGGGAGAGAAAGAGAGAAAGAAAGAGAAAAGAAGAAGGAAATGGAAAGAAAGAGGTGTTTGGCCTATTGAAAGTGAGAGAATAAGATACGAGAAAGGGAGGAGATGATACTCAAATAGGGTATTGGCCGAGTAATGGAAAAAAAGGTGAATCACGTGAAGGCAAGGAGAAGAAGACAGGAACAAGAGGGAAAAGAAGACCCTGATTTTTGAACAAATAAGATGTGAGTATGTGTGTTATTTGTGATTTTGAAGAATATGTATTGTGTTGGTATGATTTGCATGTGAAAATGGATTATTGGAACTTGTTGGTTGTAGAACAATAGAGATAATGCATGATTTATTTTTTTTGGAAAATATTGTGGTTGTTTTAATGCATTTAGAATATAAATTTGAAGTATGATTACATGATATGTGGTGGTTGGGTTGAGCGAAAAATAAGGCATAGAGGTTTCGGATAGAATCATGTGCGTGTGTCAGTCGCTGAAATTTTGAACAGGGCTTGGTAAAACGAAAATTGAGCAAGTTTCAAACCTCAAATTAATGAGTTATAAAATTTTATGAAAACTAGATACATAGGGGAATAACATAGTCAAAAACCAAATCAACACGTATGAAAATGAGTGCCCATCAAATTTCAGAATAGGGTTGCCCTGTCATAGTGCGGTACCTTATTTTGTTGCGTCAAGTGTCGAAAATTGGTTATAACTTGAACATTCGGATTTGAAATTCGAATTTGTGAAAAGTGGTGGAAACTAGACTTATAATAGAGTGTGTCATCAAAAATTCAAGTAGTGATATATTGCCGATTTAATATATCGTGAGTTTAAAGTCGCTTGCTGTGCAGTAAACATCACTTAGGTTAATTGGAATTGAAATTTCAGTTTAAACTCCGTAGTGAATTAATTCATCTTAGTTTATTGGGGTAAAGTGAATATAAGTAATATATTTATTTACATTTAATTATTTATGATTGTGAAACCTAACGAGAATCATGTACTGTAGATCGTCAGGCAGAACACCTGTCGACCACACCTTAAATTGGACATGCTAAAAGAAAATCGGTGAGTGGACTAATTTTATTTCAGATGATTCTAAACTTACATTAATAATTTTAAGAAATCCTTTAGAATTGATAAAAGTGTTGGAACATATATAAATTGAGTTGGTCAATTATTTTCACTTTTGAATCTTGAATTACTAGTTGTTTTATATGCGTACAGTTCTGAATTATAGAAATAACCCTTGGGGCGTTGATATTTATTTATACATTTTCTTTATAAAATTGATATGTCGATGATATAGCATTGAGTTGGCAAAATTTATAAATGCATGATATATTATACATATACATTTAAGAATTTTGTTGTTACAGTGTATAGCCTATGACAGACCTTGAGGCGCATGGGTAAGTAGATGTGTATTTCCTTTAAAATATTGTTCGATTATACCGTTAAAAATGTAGATGTTTCCTATGTTGAAAAATATAAGTGTTTCGATAATCAGGTTGAGTTGTTTGATCATAATACAAATATAGTGATTTGTGAGATTGTAGTATTATGAGTTGAATTGATAAGAGTGTTGTAGAGATGTTGGATTATAGTGAACCCATGAATTATGATTAACTGTTTTCCAAAGAGTGTTGTGGATGTATTGAGTTACATTGAGCTTATGAATTGTAGATCTATGAGTTGTAATTCGGATGATGATCTCTGCTTTGTAAATTGTAACTTTAAAGAATATTGAAGCAGTTGTCGATGACATCTACAATGGGTTGGAATATGATAATCTCATGGATTGTGCTAGGGTTATGGTATGTGAGTAGATGTTTCATTTTAAAAAATATGGTTTATTTATAATTTTTGAATTATGAGTATTTTGAGAATTGATCTGACTAGTTAAATTATGACTAAATGTAATTACATGTGTGATAATGAATTTGTGACTGCTTTAATACATTTTAAGCATGTGCATGATCAATGACATTTTATATGACTTTATTTTGATTTCTTGATTAAGCTTTTAATTTCAAAAATAAATTTTGATATATATATATATATATATATACATACAAACACATTTATAGAATCTAAATAGTGATTGAAAATTTAAACGTTTTGAGGTTTGGTTTAAGTTATTTTATTAAATTATTTGTGAAATTGTGAAATTCTAGATTTTGATATTATGAGCATGGTTGTGGATCAATTGCATTGTTTTATAGGTTTCTTGTGATTTCATGATTAAGACATAAACTTTGGAAATAGTTTTATTATACCCTCATGGATTTTGTAAAACTAGTTAAATTGTAATATCAAAGTTGTTGATAAAATTGTTTTGGGAAAATATTATTTTAAAAAATATGAATTTGGAAGTATAAGTTGATTTTGATTTACAAATATGAATCTAAGGGAATGGTGATACGTAATGTCTTTAGATACCATAGCTATAGATACAGAATCAAAGGGACAGTGATACGTAACGCATTTAAATACTATAGCTACAGATACAGAACCAGGAGGACAACGATACGTAATGCCCTTGAATTCCCCTGCCTCAGATGTTACATTCCTGATAGCAGTGAAAATGACTTGGGGGGCGACGATACGTAACGCCCCTAAAAACCAGAATTGTACAAAGATGTATTTAGCGGAACAGCAATACGTAAAGCCTCTAAATATCACAGTTTTTCAGCGGTTTCTGTTTTATGACTAAACAGTTTTGAAATTTGTTTCATAACGATAGACAAATTTATGAATGATGTATTTTAAATTTTATTACAATACCGGTATTAAAATGGTTTTATTATAACAGATTGTGAAAATGATTTTGATTTTAAATTCTGAGATAAATTTATTTACCACAAAAATTTAATTTTTTTACTTTGTATATTTTATTACATTATGATATCCACTCACTGGGTCATTTTAGACTCACCTTCTCACATTTTTAGTTTTGCAAGTTAGACAATTAGTTAGAAAGAAAAAGAAAATTTTAGTATAGCAGAGACACAGACAAAGGAACATGATATACACTGCAATCACTAGGGCATGTAGGTTTGACATGTATAGAGAGTTTTGCATATTATGGATGGGTTATAATTTGTAGTCGAATGTACTTTTAGTACGCATTGTAAAGTATCAAATATTGTAAAATTTTATGTTTCATATAGTTTATGATTGAACATATTACCTCTATGCCTTTGGGTACATGTGTATGAATTCATTAGCATTGCATGTAAGAGTAGTAAGTGTCCAGACAGATAGAGAAAGAGAGAGGCTTAGGGTAATGATGGATTCCATCATCTACCTGTAACATCTCGGATTTGGAATGTTACAAGATGAGAAACAGTATCTGATTAATTATCTCCCTTCGATGTTTTTCATCTCCCCTCAATGTTTTTTGTCGCATCTCAACGTTTTTCATTGCATCTCGACTTTTTTTGTTGTCCCTCAACGTTTTTTGTCGCCGTTTGATGAAAAACATATAGGGACGACAAAAAACGTCGAGAGAAGATGAAAACATTGGGGGGAGACAAAAATCGTTGAAAGGCAACAAAAAACATCAAGTAATTTCGTGGATATTGTTTGTTTTTTTTTTTTATATAATATTTGTTTATGATAATTGTTATCTTTTATATATGGATAGTAAATGTTTACTGATTGATTATCTCCGGAGGGTCGTGGGATAGTTTAGTAGATGGTAAAGAGGTCTATAATGGTAGCAAAATGTTTAGTTTATCCTTTGATCAGAATATAAAGTATTTAGAACTCATCAACCAATTGTATTCTTTACACTTGGTAAATCCAATCGAGTTCAATATTAAAATAAGAGCAATATACAAATTGTTTGCCTTCAACATCATTTAATTCAGGTCCGTTTGATATAGAAAATGATAGAAATATTTCCTTATTCATTGGAGTTAATAGTCAAGTATCGCAGTTTGGGAGGTTTACGTCCCTTTTTGTCACATTTAATAATAGAGAAATTGCTCCTACAACACAGTCACTCATTGTATAGCATGTAGAACCATCCATACGACGACTACAAACAGATTTTACAAATCTGTTTGCTTCTTCAAGTGGTAGTAACCAAATCAGTTTCACGTTTTTTACTACCAATATGAATGCACCATATTCTCCAATGCGATATACAGATGATACTACATGTGACTACTATAAGGGTGGGTGTGAGCAAGGTTTAGACAATTACGAGACACTTCAAACACCTGGTATAAGTAATGTTCCTGAAGACTCAAGGTACAAGACTTTCAATGATCAATTACCTCTCAATATAAAAGTGTGTCTTCTAATGTTAGAGTGTCTTTTGGTGCTTGTGAAGAGTTGGGGCACTCATACTATGATCTGCTTCAGTGTTTGCCTCCAATTCCTACACTTGTAACTTTTCCAATAGATTATTTCTCGAGTTCTACGAATGATTTAATGGTAGTCGAAAAATTGTATGAAAATAAAGAGAAATTGCATTGGGATTTGAGTGTCATTACAATGAAACAAAACTTTTAGTTTAAGATTTTTCAATTTACATAAAACCGTTTTGAGGCTAAATGTATTAATGAAATGTGTAAATGGCGAGTCCGAGCAACAATGGTGTCCGAGATAATTCATTTAATAGTTAAATAAAATTATCAAAGTCATTTCCTATAGATGTGAGATTAATTGGGCAGTCATATCACATAGTAGATATATTGAATGTCGCCGTTAAATATCATAAGAAGATATTAGTGTGGATGACAATGAGAGTCATGTCATAAGAGTATTAGTATGGAGAAATAGTTAGAGAACTATTATTCGAACATAACCAAGGAACGATAAGTCATGTGGTATGCATGTAGTCAATGAATGATCATTAAATTGTACTAGTATGCAAAGTGATCTTTTGACCTGAGACATCAGAGTCGGAGCTCATATGGATATGCATAGTTAATATGATATATACGTACGGGACTAGTCATGTCCTGTATAAAAGTCGGTTTGGTTATGCGTTGTTCATATCATCATTTGAATGATAGTCAAAATGAGATACGTTGGCTCAATAATTAAAGTGAGAGTTTTCACTGACTTTTGCTGGGTCAAGTTCTTAACAATAGTGTCGATAAGTGTCTAAAAGTAAAAGTTTTTGGTCAGAGCAAATTTTAAAAAACGCACATGAAGAGTTTGTGTTGGAGAGTTCATAACATATTGATCGACATTTCATGGAAGAATTAAGATTAGGGTTTTGACATCCATGAATCATTCCTCGATTAGAATTAGACAACGGAATGATTTTATCTACACGGTATGTACAATCAGAGTAAGGTTTGATGAAGAAATTATTCATTGTGGTTTAGATGCTATGGCACATTGCTAGATGTTACCTACAGTCGTTGAATTTGTTGAATAGTTTAAATTCGAAGAGTTCGAATATGACTTGCAGCTAACCCACAATGAACCTTCATAGTCATACCAATATCCTTGTGCATTAGAAAGTTATGAGAGAAAATTAAATATTATCCAGATGAGGGATAGTACCTTCAGGGGAAACAAATATATATATATATATATATTAAGAATTCTTTAAGTTGTTGAAGAATTAATCATTTTTCACTTTTATGTAATTTAATGTAAATTACATACTTAATGGATACTATTGATTATCACCAAAATGTTATAGGAAATTATTTTTCATAACCCTATAACATTGCATTAATTATGAATTAATATTCCACTAATACAAATAGTTTCCTCAATGATTACGAAAAAACATATTATAATTATTAATTTTGTAAAATGTTTGCACAATTAATTAAGTATTTGCTAACGGGTACAAGTATAAAAAGTGATTTAAAATCCAATTCAACAAATGGGAAAAAGAAGCTCCCGTCCATGAGCTTGAAATTAAAAAGGAAAATTTACATTAATTCATCAAGCTAAGATAAGGTATACTTGATTATTTAGCTTGATTTTAACATATATTAGATTTATGTTTTTAATTTGTACATGTGATGAATAAAAATTTAGGAGTTTTAATGCGTGATTAGGCCATAGATCACTCTTTCATTGGTGAGCTTACAAAGAATAAATTTACAGACTGCAGTCAATTGTACACACAAAAAAATATTCAAGCTGACATTCGCGTTAAATATGGGGTGGTTGTATCATATGCAAAGATTTGGCGTGCTAAAGAAGCAACACTCACTTTAGTTTGTGGTGATATTGTAGATTCATATAATTTATTGTCATTATATTGTTATATACTGTAGTCTACCAATATTGACACCATCACACATAAAAAATGATTCTGATAACCATTTAAAATATTTTTATGGCCCTTGGTGTTAAATCAGTGGATTTTGATCTTCAATTAGACCAGTAATTACAGTTGACGGTACATTTTTTAAAGGAAGATATCGTGACACATTATTTGTGACAGCCTGTAAAAATAGGAATGATCAAATATCGTGACACATTATTAGCTCAACAAGTTATATATATTGTAATGTTTTCATAATTGCGTCAAATTAAATTCCAAATATTCTGATTTTGAGTGGAACCGAAACCAAAACCTACCATAAATAAATTCGGTTATTAAATTTTAGAACTGAAACCTACCTTATTTAACTTGAATCACAACATAATATTTGAAATTTAATTTGATGCAATTATGAAAACATTACAATATATAACTCGTTGAGCTAAGTTGGCCTGGAAACCAAGTTTAGTTCATGACTGTAGAACATAAATATAGCACAGATCCAATATTTGAATAAACCAGAGAATGCAAAAGAAGACAATGCAATTGTGCTAAAGAATTGCAAATATGACTGTTGTGAACATCCATATCACCATCAATTCAATACAAGAACACAAAAAAAGGAAAAATTTATAATTGTGGTAACTTAGACTTGTAATTGTAATATGGAAACCATCAATTCCACCATAATTTTATATATTTAAGGCTATAAATTAGAGTAACTTGAACTTGTAATTGTAATCTTATGCATATTGAGAAATACAAAATGCAAAGCTTTCCTTTTATTCGTTGGCGACTAAATAACTCAAAAAAGTTGTAAATCTAGCACTGTTCCAAAAATAAAAACAAGAACACAAAAAAGGGAGAAATTTACAAGAAAGAGTAATTAACAAGAATTAGTCAAAGCATGACTAATCAAATGCACTGACATTGTATAAGATAATAAATATATATATTTTGATATCACATAATATATATTACATCAAAAACCTAAACCTACATCAATATTCATTGAAAGTGAATCATATCAAACAACAATTGCCAACAAGCAAAGACAAATCAATCATTTCTTTCATTCAAGTAGAAATAAATAGAACCTATGTTTATAAATTAAAACCTAAAAAGAGTTCTTTAAATCAAGTTGCGAGTAAAGTCCTTGAACATCATGAAGAACTCCTATATTGGTAATCGAAACAGCCTGTTGATATTCTTCTATCATAGCAATAGCTTAATAGTATATTGCCTAAATTAATACATAAAAAAAGGTCTCTTTGAAATGCAGTTAGTATTTAACTAACAATCAGCTAAAAGTTTTTGCAAATTTTCATAATGTCAAGCAACACTAACTTACAAAGATAAATACCAAAACAAAAGTAAAAAATTACCATGGCTTCTAAATAGCGCAATCTCTCTCTAGACATTTTCTCTTTTGCTTGCAAAAATTAAATTAACAATCTAAGAATTCAGTATCCCAACAAGCTAGAAATAAAAACCAACATCTGTTTCTTTTTCCAAATTTTTACAAACATCTATTATTTAATTAACCAATTTAAAATTTAGCAATCCCAACAGATGAAAACCGAAATTTATGAAAATGTGATGGGAGAGAGAATGTATGAGCTAAAGATCATAGTAAGTTGATTTGGAAACGAGAGAACCATTGGGAGCCAAGTCTTTTCTAGAGCCTTCACATCCGTTTCTTCTTTTACATTGTTAGCATTTTCTCTATTGATTTCGTTTAGAAATCTAAGGTCACTAATGAAGAGATTTTCATGCGTGACAGGATCATTGCACTTGCGTTTCTTTAAATCTTTAAGCCGTTTGACCTCGAGGTCCTCTTCAAGGACGATGGTGGTAATGGTGATAGAGGTCTTTAGGAACGCTATTAAAGCACACTTTAACTGCCATTCATCTATGAGCTTCATAATGGAGGGACTTAGAAGGTAGATTATAAGCTTAAGCTTTACTCTCGAGACAAGTTTAAGGTCATTTTCAATTTTTAAGGTTTTTGTTGGAGGAGGAGAGTGGTGCTTTAGCAGATCAATCACTTGGCGCCATCTGTCGGCAGGTTCTAATATTCGCCTTGTAAACCTTTCATCAGCCAATGTTAGCTTGTTGGGGTTCGAAGCCAGAGGAGAGGAGAGTGAAGAGCGGCCCAATCGATCAACTTGGTAGAGATAAAAGAAAATGAAGTTAGGTTAGATTTTGATTTTGTTATTTTAATTATTATGGTTCGGGTCGGGTCGGGTCGAATTAGGGTCAGGCGGGTCGGGTTCGATTCATTGGTTCAGTTTGGTTCCATAAGATAAAGAACCAGAACCGAACCGAAATAAATCAGTTTTCTATTTTTAATGTCGGAACCGGACCTAAACAAACTGGTTTCTGTTCAAGAACTGAACCGACCGATCTGGTTCCACAAGGTTCCGGGTCAACCCGGAACCTACGAACACCCTCATCAAATATTCTCATTAGCTTTTGGTATTGGGGATAACGAAAATGATAACTAGTGGCAATAATTTATACAGAAGCTGTGAGAAACTATTGAGGAGGTACAAGACTTGATATTCATTTATGATCATCATGCGAGTATTTAGAAAGCAGTGCATACCATTTTTCCCGAAGTTACTTATGGGATTTGTTGTTATCATGTTTCAGGAAACGTACATACAAAATTCAATACAATGAAAAAAACCTATGCTGAGAAATTTATGAAGGCCTACTTTATTGTTACAAAAATATATCGTGTTAACGATTTCAATGATTAAATGTCAAAGTTGATGCGTATTAACCCTGAAGCAGCTAAATATTTATAAGAAGAAATCAAAAACATAGGTAGGCTAGAACGCATTTCAGTGGCAGAAGGTATAATATAATGACCATTAATATTGCTGAATGTCTTAACACAATCTTACGGCTTGTACGTACACTTCTCATTACCTCATTGATGGAGTACTTAAGAAGTCTAATGTAAAGGTGGTTCTACGAGAACAGAAATGAAGTTTGCGAGGTGGAAACCCCTTCACAAAATAGGCTTAAGAGCATCTATGAAAAAGAGATTCAGTTGTGGACTTAAACAGTAAAACATGTACATGCAGAAAATTTAATTTTTATTAACTTTTGTGTGTACATGCACTAGCTACGTGCAGACACATACAATTTCAACATCTCTAACTTTGTTCTCATTATTACGCTGTGAACACACTTGCTCTTACTTATTCAAATCCAATCCATTATGTTGGATATCAGTAGAATTAACTTGTTCTACATGAGTTGTAAGGATCAGTTTTATTGTCATATATTTAGCGTTTAGAGTCAAGCCGACATCAGGTACAAAGAAGACCTTTTGCTAGCAAGGATGTACCACGGAGAAAATGTTCTAGGTATAATCAGTATAGATATTACCGACAAACTTCCAAGAACCTCGTACCATTGCATTCAAATTAGATAATTTCAATTTGAACTGTAATTTAGACTGTCAAGTTTTTCAATTATTCGTGATTTAGCTGTAATTTACGTTAGAACTATAATTTGGACAGTCAAAATTTTCAATTTCTTCTGATTTAACTGTAATTTGTGTTTGAATTATAATTTAGACTGTCAACTTTTTTAATTACTTATGTTTTAGCTGTAATTTAGATTATCAAAATTTTTAATTATTTATGATTTAACTTTAATTTGCGTTTGAAGTGTAATTTTGACTGTCAAAATTTTCAATTACTTGTGATTTAACTATAATTTACGTTTGAACTGTAATTTTGACTCTCATTTCTATATGTAAAAACAGTTGATTTTTGGAACGGAAACTTTTGGCTGTGCTTTAATATGATATGCTTGCTTTCTATTTTTCTAAGTTGTTTTTTTCTTTATTGTTTTGATCAAATTGTGGTTTGTTTGATTTTCCACCTTAACACTAAATTGGGTAAAATGGTATTATGCTTTATGCTGCAACCAACCAAAAAGAATGATGTCTACGTGAAATTTGAATTACCCAACCGTTGTCCTAAGACATACACAAGGCTTGTTGCCTGAGGGTTGAATTCATTCATTTGCCCCATGAATGTAGCCATTTTGCTAACAGAACGTGATCTCCTACAGTCTTCCCCCTTTTTCCGTCGTTGGAATTGATTGGAAAGACGCTCAAAGGTGCAGAAAAAAATTTCATAACCAAAACGATTCTACAACGTTGTATGTTGAAATGTGGGATGGGATTCAAGCATCAAAGGATTTGCACAGACCACCTAAAATGTAGTACAAAAACGATTGCAAAAGGAAACTTTTAGTGCTTTACAGACAATAAAATGGATGGAGCGACAGTCTTCTTAAAACATTATATGCTCTATTTTTCATCTTCCATTGAAGATAAGCAGGCAAGCATACAACATTGGCTTGGCTAGACAGCTTTTATCCAGCACTAGCGGGGAACGCGTACTAGTTACATTTACAAAAGCAAAATTGACAAAAGCTAAATTCAGGCGCCTGCGTGCCATCTTTCAGACAAAACCTCTATGTACATGTTATTGAACCCAGAAATCGCCCACCACCCAATCCCCCTGACAAAAAAAAAGGACTCATCTTTGCTCCACAATCAAGAATGTGGTTCCAAGAAGGTACCTTGCTATTGCATCGTATAATGGAAAAGTAGTAACGAACATAAGAGATCAAAGGAACTGCAAAAGAAAGAGAAAAAGGTCCTCTTTCACAGCACTTGCATGTTTGTTCTGCTTCGTCATAAAAGAAAAACTTCAATGCTGGCAGTTAACCATAGAAGCACGTTCAGAATCACGATTCTGAAACCATTAACCCTTTGAGGATCAGATAACTGGAGTTCATATGTCATCACCATTGTTGTGGTGAATTTGATTTTGGACAGCCTTTACAGCTGCTACTCTAGCGGCATTGGCAGCTTTATTGGCGGCCACTATGGCTTTATTAACCCTTTCCTCCACCCTTGCCAACTCATATGCTTTTGCAGAAGCCTGCTGTGCTTCCTGCTTATAAAACAATATCCGATAAGAAACCTCATGAGACAAAGAAACTAATGATTGCAACATAAAATTGACATGTTTAAGCAATTCTTTCAGAGAGCCAATCCTTAATCTGAGTACAGGTATAATAGGGTTAAAGGCAAAAAAAAAAAAAAGCATCCTAATGTATAAGCTCATGATTGACTAATGTAGTTACTGATAAGAAACCTCATTGAGACAAATAAACTAATGAGTTCAACATAAAATCAACATGTTTAAGCAATTCTTTCAGAGTTCCAACCCATGATCCGAGTACAGGAATAACAGGATTATAAACAAAAAAGCACCCTAGTATACATTGTCATGTTAATGACTTACAAGCAGTTACAGTAACTGAATCAACTATAATCAGTTGATTCTATAAAAGTACCATCACATAACAAGCTGCATTACTATTTTCTACCTAAATTTTTAAATAGGCTCCAAGCTACTCTGCAAGCCATTAAGTGTGGAGCTACTTGATGCTCATCTAATTATGAATCTATGCTCTCGTAAGTTTAATTCCAAAGTGGCGTGCAGAAAAACACATATACTCATCATTTTGACTGCCAACATTCAATGTGCTCACATACAAACACACCAGGATTGTAATCCTAATCATCTGAGCCATCAAGTGAGCTTGTCTTCTGTTCATTGTCTGCTTCAATTTTATTTTATTTTTATGTTAAATATAAGCCCATCTAGACAAGAAAGACAATAACATAGACAATGTACTTGTACTTAGTTGTTCTTAATTAATTCCTTCATGTGCAAAGCCTTTCGCACTCATTTTTTTTTCCCTGGCTCAATAATTTTCTGATATTTTACAAGATCATCCATTCATCCTTTCATAACAAGGCAGAATAAGATTACCTGGGCAGAATGAAGAACCTTGCAATGGCTAACACAATAGGGAGATCCAGGATTCGGGTTTTGTGTGCTCAGAACATCAAGAATCCCATTTTGCCAGTGACCAGACTGTGTCTCACAATTTCTAAAAGTATATATACCCAGCCCCTGCCTTGTTCCCTCATGCCATGACCCCTCATACCGATGACTATTCGCAAATTGGTAAACTCCAAAGCCGTGCATCTTGTCCGCAAAATATTCTCCAGAATATGTATCCCCATTTCTACATGACAATAATACCAATCATTTTTAAAATTGAAATTTTCATGTGACCAATGTGTTCACATTGCAGAAGAACTGACACAGAATCATACAAACATCTAACCTTCTCTACCTACAATGCTTGGCTACTCTTTAAGTTCAGAAATAATTGTACAATAACCTTACAGTTACAGCTCAAGAATTCATTCACTAGCTTATGAATAAGAAAAATAAACAACGCCGTAAACTTGAAAACATAAATGATGAATCTGCGGAAATTTAGTTTGAACAGACCTTGTAAAGAATTTCTTCATGGAAAACGGTAACAGATAAGCCAAAAGCGAATAGACTAAAGCTATCTTAACAGCTACCATTTCCCAATATATAATCTGGTAGAAACTATAAACTTTGCAAAAGTATAAAAAGATCAATCTGAACCCCCATAATTTGGCATACCTAAGCAGAATATGCTCACATGTTAAGGGTGCCTATAAATCCTGCAACTAAAACGGATGAGCAAATACCAGTTTCTACAATGTATAATAACACGATTCCATTGAACACCTCTAGAAAAACTAGTGCTTATACCTCAATAAACCCTCAAAAACACACATCAAATACAACAACATAAAATCCAACGTTTATCCAAAGAACCAATCAAACTACAAAGAAGTATCAAACAGCATAACAGGCGGAAATTAAAAAATAAAAATAAAAAAGAACAACTTCTTAAAAAACCATTGATCATACACTATTAGTTTGAACACATGAAAAGAACCAAAGTTGAATCAACTATACCTGAAATGGTAATAACCAAGGCCATGCTTGACACCCCACTTGAACTCCCCAACATATGTACTCCCGTCCTCACATGTATGGACTCCACACCCATGACACTGCCCATTAGACCACTCCCCAACATAAACGTCGCCAGTGTAACACCTATACAACCCAATTCCATGCCTCAAACCCAGCCTAAATTGACCCCTATATCTGCTCCCACTAGCCCATGTCTCAACTCCATATCCATCATACTTTCCATCTATCCAATCACCCTCATACCTCCCTTGCTTGAAATAGTAATAAACCCCACTTCCCGAACACTTTCCTTTATGGAATTCTCCCTCAAACACATCCCCATTACGGTAAACGTACACCCCAGAACCTGAATTGGGGTTCTTGGCTGGTTTTGGCTTTGACCCAATTGACCAAACAACAGGTTTTAAAGGTTCTTTTACTGATGAAGTGGGTAAAGAAACAAACTTTATTGGGAGTGTGCGAGAGAGAAGTGAACGAAGAGAAGGAAAACGTGGGAGGGCGAGATTGAGAGAGATCAACAAAATGGTTAGAAAGAAAGCAAGAAGAAAAATTAAATTTAACACAAGAAATCGGCGAGGATAGGTAAAGAAGTAGTAAAGTGATGGAACTGAAAAGAGAATGAGAAACCGCAAGTGAAATCTAAGCAAACAAACACGGTATACATTTTGAACAAGTTTTCGAGCGAAAGATTTTGTCGCAAGTGAAGAACACAAAAAGGAGTATGACGAAAATTCAGGATTTAAACTTGTCTTCGGGTGATCGTTGAGGGAAGAAAAAGTAGGGGAGTGAGAGATTGTTTGGGTCATTATAGGTCTTTTGTGCGGTGTAGACAGAAGGGTTTCATGGTTGGATACAGTTCGAGCTAGCGGAATTTGGATAAGGAGTGGGGTTTTGTTTTGAGTGGTGTTTTGTGGGGTAGACAAATCGAAAGAGATGCAAGTATCAGAGCTTTCTTCTTCTTCGATCTGTTGTTGTTGTACAGATTTCTTCTGATTCATTTACATAGAGAAATGAGAAATCTTCATAAAAAGAGTCTTGATAAAAGCGCATGCTATGATTGCCAGAGAGTATTCTGTGTGTAGTGAGTGTTGTCTTGTATTTGTGCTTGAGACTTCAGTTTCTAGTTCTGGTTTTGGTTTTAGCAGAAAGACGAAACAAGTTGAGAAAGAACCCGCTTTACCCTTACAATTACTAAAATGCCATCATGCTTTATTTGTAATTTTTTTTTTAAAAAAAAAAAATTGTATTACTTTTCCATTAAAAGGCATTAAAAATATTTTTAAAATAAAATTATTAAAGTAAATATATGAATAAGATTGCATAATCTTTTGATTATTCATTACAAATAAAAAGCAAACTC
>JAXCLQ010053683.1:0-18121 GCA_035584115.1 Cedrela odorata | reverse complement strand
TATATATATATATATACATAAGGATGATATCCCTAGACCGTATGACACGATTGGTTCTAGGGCATATCTCCAACAAAAACTCCATATAAATTAATCTTTCAAAGAAAACCTAAAATCAAATACTTTAGAGTTTTTGGATCTAATTATTACATTCTTAATACCAAGGATAACCTAGAAAAATTTGAGACAAAGTCTGATCTAGGAATATTTCTAGGCTATTCATCTAAAAGTAAAGCTTATAGAGTTTTCAACAAAAGAACTCAAGTCGTGGAAGAAAGTGTGCACATGACTTTTAACAAATATAATCCCAAATTAGCCAAATTAATTGCTAAAGAAAAGGAGAAAGAATTATAAGCAATTGAAAATTTGGAAAACCTAAACTTAAATGATGAGTTTTTGAAAAATCAAGTTACTAAAGAACTCCCAAAGGCATGAAAATATAATTCTAGCCATCCAAAAGAACTAATAATAGGATATCCCTCACAAGGAGTTAAAGCTATGAGAAAAACAAGAGAAATTGATGATAATCTAGATGAAGTTCAAAATCTAGCATTTATCTCTCAAATAGAACCAAAACAAGTTGAAAAAGCATTAAGTGATGAAAATTGGTTAATGGCTATGTAAGAATAATTAAATCAATTTCAAAAAAATGAAGTTTGGACTTTAATACCAAAACTAAATAATTATCCAACAATAGGTACCAAATGGGATTTTAGAAACAAACTTGATGAAAATGACAACATCTCTCGAAACAAAGCTAGATTAGTAGCTCAAGGATATAGTCAAGAAGAAGGAATAAACTATGATGAGGCATATGCTCATGTAGCAAGATTAGAGGACATTAGAGTACTCTTAGCATTTGCATGCCACAAAAATATCAAACTTTATCAAATGGATGTGAAAAGTGTCTTTTTAAATGGTTTTATAAATGAAGAAGTTTATGTAGAGCAACCTCCCAGTTTTGAAAACTACAAATTTTCAAATCGTGTCTTTAAACTCACTAAGGCACTTTATGGTCTAAAACAAGCAGCTAGAGCTTGGTATGAAAAACTTAGTGAGTTTTTGCTGAAACATAATTTCTTGAGGGGGAGTGTTAACACTACTCTTTTTATTAAAAGCAAAGATGATGATATTCTATTAGTATAAATCTATGTTGATGATATCATTTTTGGAAGTATAAATGAATCCTTATGCATTAAGTTTTCAAATCTAATGAAAGGTGAATTTGAAATGAGCATGATAGGAGAATTAAATTTCTTTTTAGGACTCTAAATTAAACAAACAAATGATGGAATTTACATCTCCCAATCAAAGTACATTAAAGAATTTTTAAGAAAATTTGATATGATAGAAGGCAAATCCATTCTAACTCCTATGAGCACTTCTACTTCATTAGACAAAGATGAAAAAGAAAAGAGTGTAGACCAAAAATTATATAGAGACATGATAAGATCATTACTTTATTTGACCACCTCTAGACCCAACATTCTCTATGAAGTGTATGTTTGTGCGAGATTTCAATCCAATCCTAAGGAGTCACATCTTGTAGCGGTAAAATAAATCTTTCGATATTTAAAAACGACACCAAATCTAGAATTATTTTATCCAAAAAATGGTGAATTTAGTTTAAAAGGCTACTCGAATGCTGACTATAGAGGATGTAAAGTAGAAAGAAAAAGTACAAGTGGTACTTGCTACTTTTTTGGAAATGTCTTAGTATTATGGTTTAGCAAAAAAATAAAACACCATTGCACTTTCCACTACCGAAGCCGAATACATATCCGTAGGTAGTTGTTGTACACAACTTTTATGGATTAAGTACCAATTGCAAGATTATGGATTAAACCTTAGTAAAATTCCTATTATGTGTGATAACACAAATGCCATAAATCTAACCAAAAATCTAGTTCATCATTCTAGGACTAAGTACACAGAAATTCGTCATCATTTCATTAGAGACCATATTAATAAAGGAGATATCTGCTTAGAATATATAAACACAAATCTCCAATTAGTTGATATTTTCACAAAACCACTTGATAGAGATCATTTTTGTGAAATTAGAAGAGAACTAGAAATGATGAAAATTGTTTGAATATTGTTGAGTTTTTCCTGTCTGTGTGTATATAACTGGCAAAATTTAGCTATTGGAATGCATCGGATCGATACATCTATCACAAAGTATCGATACCACAATAACGGATTGATATGTCACTAAAAAACATATCGATACCTTCATGTGTCACTATTCAAGCATCAACACATTCTCTTGTCATATCGATACTGGCACTCATTTCTAGTATGTATTGATATTCTTCCTTTCAAATCGATACCTTGCATCAAAACAATATATGATCACTCAAATTTTGAAATTTGTGAAAGCTAAGTTGTCAACCGCCAAAATTAAATGCTTATTAAAGGCTAAACCCAAATTTGAATTTGCTTGTATGTATCGATACACTTAATCCAACGTATCGATACTAATACTAAATGTCAAAACGTATCGAAACCTTTTTAAGACAAATCGATATATCATTCAAATCTCGAAAAAGATCGATATTTTTTTCATATATCGATACTTTTACGCAATTAAAAAGAGAGAAACTGCTTTGAACCAAACATATTAATACTTCTCTCTCCATCAGCAACTTAAAGCTTTATCTCACTACAAACCCTAACTCATTGAAATCCAAAGTTCTATTCTGAAATCCCTCAATCTTTTCATCCAAACTCAACTACAAAATGCCTAGAACTAAGAATGTAGAAGTAAGTCAACGAAAAAGGTAGAGAACAATTAAACCTTCTCCCTCAAATACTGACTTCCAAAACTGTGAAGCAGATGATCGATACCTCTCTTTTTTTCTAAACCGAAAATTTACTCCTGGACGTGTCTTAGGCTTCAATCTTCTCATTTCCATCAAATTTCCCTATCTCAAAACCTTTGAAGAATTCGAATGGATTGAATACCTAAGTTTTAGAGGAAAATGCTTTGACAGCCTGATCAAGATTTTCTATTCGAATATAGAAGTCAAGGATCCTCATTCAGGCCAACCTTGAATGACGAAGTTTACAAGCAACATTCATGGACATTCATTCCAAGTAAATGCTAATGTTATGTCCCGTATCACTCACACACCAGAAGGGGGCATTTCATATCTAGCAGGCACATTTCAGCCTCTTGAAGGGTGCAAGGTAATCTTCAACAATCCAAACTTAACAAAGGTGGACAACAAACCAGCCTATCTAAGCATTCATGAGAGGATTCTTCATCTCATTGTCTCATATAACCTTAATGCCTGTTCTAGACGATATTCAAAGATGACATACGAGGATATGTGGTAGATGTAGTGTATTATGGAGGGGAAGAGACCTAATCTGATATCGTAGATTCTCAATGCGATAATGAAAACCACAATGTCCAAAGCCAGCCATCTGCACTATAGATATGTGGTCTCCAAAAGTATTCACAAGAGTCCATCTTGGATACACATTGAGACTAATACCATTAAGCCGCTAGCTGTTGCCATGTCATCAAAAACAACCCTACGCCATATGCACTATCAGCAAACATCTGATGGGCAATGGATAACTCAAGCTCGATACAAGCATCTACACAATCATGAACAGCAGACTACGCACGAACAACCACAAAATGAGACTGCACCAAAAAATGAGCTACCTGTACCTTTCTCTCCTGGTCCCTCACCTCAGACAGAGCCACCGACTCAATCAACTGCTATATCTACTATTCTGTCTATTTTGGAGAGTATGCAAGGTCAACTATCCCATATGGAGGAAAAAGTTGAGATAACAATGTCCAACTTTGATAAGCGCCTCACCTGTCTCGAGAGCATGGTGACTACTCAAATGCATAAGATTGAATAGCACCTCACTTGGGGCGGTGATGCAATAGTTCAGCTTGGGAGACTTTGAGTGGAATTCTACAGTGAAACCCATAGATTTATGCACAACTTGGCTAAGGCATCCACACCAGCACCTCACCAGCTCCTACTCTTGCTCTTACCTATTGTGGACCTACGGCCTCCGCATCTCATTCGCAACCCCCTGCTCCTGCACCCCGGCCTACCTATACCCCTATAAACCTAGATGTTGATAATGACAGTCCAGACCCTTTTTGCACCCTTTGAACGATGTCTAGCCTTTGTATGCAATTTTTTATGGAATGAAAACTTTTCTTCTTGACTAACAATTATTTTGTCATTGTACTTCTCTGTTATGATTGTGTTAATTATGTCTGAAATACATAGCCTTAATATCATTGATTTGCATGATTGTGTTGATTATAAGTAATATCATTGACTTATTTTCCTTCTTTGATTGTTGACAAAAAGGGGGAGAAAATATATATGTTAAGCTTGCATCAAATCTTAATGGATAAAGGGGAGCAACTATATGTTCATATTTTTTTAACATGTTAATAATTAGGTAAAATTTAATAATGGTGTCTCTCACTTTTAATATATATTTTATATATAGAAATTTTGAATTTGGTAAGCAATACCATCAACAACGTCACGTGAAGATGTGGATGGTCAAGCTCTTGCTTTGACGAATTAGCATGATGAAGTCAGAGGTAGATTGTTAACAATCATTTCGATAGGAATGAAATACAAATTGTACCGTTTGTAAAAAAATTGGCTAAAATCTTTGTATTTTCTTAGCTTGCAGGTGAAAATGGCTGATGCTATTGTTCAAATTTTACTGGAGAATTTGAACTCACTGATCCCGCAGAAGCTTGGATTGCTTTAAGGTGTTGACAAAGAATGAAACAACTTTCAAGCTTGCTATTGACTATACAAGAGTCCTCTTTAGACTGAGTCAATAAGAACGGGTCTGATGGAAATCGTTAATAGTAGAGTCTTGTTAGATAATGTTATCAATATGGTTGATAGTGAGAATATGTCCTCCACCTTTGTAGCAAATCAGTTTCTTTTTGTTGCATTTAGAGTCTATATAATGGGACAATGTAATCAGAGAAGTCATTAATAAATTATCTCAAATATGTGGAGTTTAACCAACTCGAATAGGTTGTTTCTTTCATCCTGTATAATTCGACTATCAGAGCTCTAAATCATGGACCCACCTCCCAACCAAAACTCAACACCCAACAATTGTCTGACATAGCCGACCAACACATTTAGCGTTTTATTGTTTATCAAAATTTTATTCTTTACTTATAAGGAATTCAAGTTTACCAGTTATTTTTGACAATGTTTGACTTAAAGTATAATTAGGAAACTTTTGTTTTAATTTGGAGAGAGTCCATCCTATTTTGGAAGATCTTTTCTTTTTAAATTTATGAAACAAAAAATCACATTAAAAAAGGTTTAGGGCTTTACTAAATATATTTGTAATATTATCATCGTGTAATCACCCTTGTTCACGCCATTAAGAGAGAGCCTTGTGAGAATTTTTGTTTTCTTTTACTTTCCAAGTTGTTAATATTTTCCTTAATACTTTAAAGAGAAAACAACTAGGTGAAAATTATGAGTCTGTAATTTTTAATTTCATAAACTTACAAAATATTTTTTTAAGTGGTGTTAAGATTTCTCGATATTTTATAATCGGATTATGCTTGGTTGGAAATAAAACTATAATTACCAGGCCTTGTAGTCTTGCAGAAAACTGTGTACACTCTAAAAATTTTTGAAAAGAAAGAAAGAGACCGATATCTACGTGAAACCTAATCCGAATTTCTTTTCTTCATCAGTCTGCCAAATAATTATATAGTATATATATATATATATATATATATATATGTATATTAGCTATATATATGCTTATTTGTAAAAGATCTAGAATCAAATTTCTCTGATTCAAGGAAAAGAGGAGTGTTCTAAGTCAATTTGATCCCGGCCGCTTATATATATTTAGGTGAGCTTATTTTGTTCTTGTATCTTGTCAAAATTAACAATTTTCCTGTTATCGATCTGATGACCATTGAATTCGTTGTGCATGGAATATAATACTTGTTTTTCTACTAGTCTTCCACTCTTCCAAAATGATTTTGTGTTCGATTTGGGTAAGAATTGTCTTTTAATTTGTTTGTAAATTAGACATTTGTTTCGTGTTTGTTTAACAACAATATAGAGGAAAAGAATTAGTTTACACAGTTTTGATGATTGTTCTTCTGAATTTTTCGGAATAAATAAATTGTAAGTGTGGTCAAAGATTTCATGGATGATTAGCTCTATTTTTTCATGCCAATTAATGACGTTTAAGGGTAAATTTGTTTGTTTAATTTTATTTAATGTGTAAAATGGAGATTTCTCAAGGAAAATGAATTAGGTCATGATTTTGAGAATACTCTTTACATTAAAAATAAATAAAATGAATGGACTAGCTATAACTAATTTAAATGTGATAAGACTCTTAACTTGTGCAGTAATTCAGTTTTGAAAACATTTTTTTTTTCTCAGATACTTATTAATTTCATCCATCGAGCAAATAAAATAATGACGGATCAATTACAACCGTCTAACGTGGATGGTATTGGCGATGGCCATACGTCTTGGAGTTGGCCTAGTGGACTCCAATCCCTTAGTGAAGTAAGAATATCCTCATCGAAGACTAATGGCGATGAAGTTCCAACACATCTACCAGACATGCAGGTACCTCTTTTGCTAAAAATTTTAAAAAATAACAATAAATTATTATAAAAATAACATATTTATCATAAATAAAATTATATATTGATTATATATTTTTTTATTAATTTTTGTAAAAAAGGTTAAAGAAGACGAAGTCGCAACACTTCAACGCCCTGAAGAGGTACTTTTTTAAATGAAGAAATTAATATTAATTCAATACAAGTAAAAACAGTATAAAAAGGAATTACCATGGACAAGTAGCTTTTTCTTGGTAAATTAAACACTACAAGCATAAAAGAAATGTTTTCCTTATATTTTGATCATATCTTTATTTTTTATTAATAAATAAATAAATTATTATTTTTTTTTTTTTAGCAAAAGATTAATGATGATGAGTTGCAGCACTTCAACGAAATGAACAGGTATTTTTCTTTATTTATGAGTTTAAAAGTTTGTAAGTAGAGGAAAGTATTTTCCTTCATAAGTCAAAACTATATATCTTTTTCTTTTTATAAATGAAAAATTACTTACTCAGAAATTAAATTAAAGTTCATAATTTTTTTTTTTAAATGCTATCTTTGTCATAAATAGAACAATATTTTCATTACATTCTTTTTCTTTTATTTTTTTCGTTTGAAAAGGAATAATGGTAATGCAATCGCAACACTTTCTAGACCATGGTTACTTCTCAGTTTGCGTAGACGATGAACTATTAATTCAAAGGAAGTAAAGTCTGTAAACTGAAAAATGTTAAAAATCATACTCTAATTAAATTTATTTGTCTTGTTCTTTTGTTACAGATTATAAAGTTTTCCTGGAAATATGTATACTGATTACTGATGATAACATGTTTTTCTCAAGTATGACAGAGTTGTGTAATCGGGAAACTTGTCAAGCTGTTTGTTCTTATACAAAACTAATATATTTTCAAGATTCACTCGTTCTTATATTGACAGGAAATCGCTGAGAAGAGAGAACAAAATGCCCCTGTAGAACCTACCCCAAATCATGATAATGAGATGGTAAAACGAGATAGGGACAACTCGTCATCAAGTAAGAAGGGAAAAAAGTTGGCTTCAAAGGGTATTAAAGGAAGAAAGTTGAAGTCAAAAGTTTGGAACGAGTTCGAAAAGTTTAACGGAGAAAAAGGGAAGGAATTAACAATATGTAAACACTGTAAGAAGCAGTTTAATGGTTCAAGCAAGAAAGGAACCACCCACCTCAATAATCATTTGAAAAGATGTCAAGCTAGGAGAAATGAGGAAGCAGCTGGAAATCAAAAACTCACCGAAGGAGGCGGAGATCATATACTCCCAGAAAGAGGTCAATTCACAGCTCCAGTTGCAGTCCAACAAAAACCGGTGATTGATGATCAAGACTTGAAGCAATTAGAAGTGACACGAATGGTTATAAGGAATTGGGCTCCATCGCTAAACCACATGCGGAATAATATACTCAAAGTTTTCGAAGAAGAGAAGGAAAAACTTTGCAAGTTCTTGGATAAACTCGCGTGTCGTTTTAGTTTAACAATTGAATGGTTTAAGGAGGAATATTATTTTATGGTAGTCCACTATATTGACGACGGTTGGGAACTGAAGAAGCAGATTATTGATTTCCAAAGAGAATTTGATTTGAAAACCTTAGATGCCAATTTCATAAGAATTCTAAAGGATTCACTTTTGCATTGGAAGATAGACAAGAATGTTTTCTCCATCGTCAGAAGCAAAGATAAAAAAGACGAGGAATTTAATGAGATAAACAGCTGGTTGAGTAAACGAGGTTCACTTTCTTGCTGTAAGCAATTGTTAACTGTTAATAATTGGGTAGTAGATATTCTTCGACTCTTTATTCGGGAGGAAGCAAAACAGCTCGTTGAGAAGATAACACAACTTTATGGAATATGTTGTTAAAATACCATTTCTACATGAAAAACTTATTAATATGTCCACTAACAGAATTAATTTTGTTCCTCCAAAGTTGGGGTATACAAAGGAGAAGTTTCCAAGAGCATTTGTGTTAGAAAAATACATTGCTGACGAGTAGGGATGCACATTTGGAAAATTGGGGTAGGGGAACGACAACGACGGTTAAAAAATCACGTGTCCACATGGAACAAGTTCATTATAATTTCATAATTTTTTTTCTTAACTAACTAAATATAGTAGTCAATTCTTAGATGGACTCCTTCAAAATATTTTAAAGTATTATAATTCAATATGTTGTAAAAAATAAGATTATTATTAAAAAAAAATTATTTTTATAAACAAAAAATATTGTAATAATTTATCAGGGGTGACAAAATCTATTAATTGGACCGGTTCTTTAATTGATTAAAAAAAAATTGATTAACAATAATTTTATATAAAACTCAATAACAATGAAAACAAAATATAATATTTTTTTTTACATATTATAATTTAATAATAATAATAATAATAATAATAATAATAATTATTATTATTATTATTATTATTATTATTATTATTATTATTATTATTATTATTAAATAAATAAAATTAAGATTTTGATTGTATATGTCACGTGAGAACATGTATCATGTTCGTTGTAAACATGTATCATGTTCGTTGTAACATACTGTGAATCGTAATGCAGACTATTCAAATCACGAGCTGTGTCATAACTGAATTATGAGTTGTGATTAGATATAAAATTTGAAATTGCATTATTAATAAACTTTATTAAGAAACAACATCCCTGTAAATATCTGAACCCCAAAATGTTTTAAAGTATTACAGTTAAATACATTCTTGATAAATCTATTCACTGGCTCTCTTCTTTAACAAGCCACGGTAAATTTGATTAAAAACAATTTTATGTATAAAAATCTAAATAAAAAAAATATTTTACTGTTAAAATAATATTACAATTTATTTTATTATTAAGATAATTTTATAATAATAATAATAATAATGAGTCACTCACCTCCCTACGAATTAAGAATTGACATTATTTTGATAAAAAAATATCTCTTTTTTAAATATAAAATTTTGAATTATTTTTTATTTAATCTGAACGCAAAAACGGGGTGTGTGTTAACTAAATGTAAATATTTTAAATATTATATAATAATAATAATAATAATACAATTTATTTTATTATTAAGATAATTTTATAATAATAATAATAAATCACTCACCTCCCACAAATAAAGAATTGATATTATTTTTTTCAATATATTACGAGATACATTCTAATCAAGTCCTATGATTTTAAATTGTCTTATAATTAAGTTCATTTTATTGATAGTTCCTTAAAGACATAAAATACACAATTATAATATAATTAGTTTAATTTACTCAATTTAAATTACGATTATGATCAAATTCACAAATTATATTATAATTTAACTCAAATTGTGTTA
Source organism: Cedrela odorata (assembly GCA_035584115.1). Lineage (NCBI taxonomy): Eukaryota > Viridiplantae > Streptophyta > Magnoliopsida > Sapindales > Meliaceae > Cedrela > Cedrela odorata. The sequence continues at coordinate 8,128 of JAXCLQ010053683.1, read as the reverse complement.
CAGTTTAATTTTTAGAATCGGATCATAACTAAACTTTATCAAAAAGTAAAATCTTGGGAGATATATGACTACTAATTATTATTAATGTGAATATTTTAATATATATATATATAATTATTATTAATAATTAAAATATAAATTAAGATTTTGAGAACATGAATAGTGTAAGTTAGATAGCAACGTGAACCATATTCATTGTATCGTATCACTAGCTTTGTAATAACTTAATTTTGAATGAAAAAATATTATTTTTTAGACATAAAATCAAAAATTGCAATTTAATTAAACTTGATCGATATAGAGACTAAACTAGATATTTCATATACATATATATATATATATATATATATATTATAATAATTAAAAAATAGAACTAAGATTTTAGTCGTCTGTCTCAAGACTGTTGGGGGGGACACGAACCGGGTAGATTGTAACTTCATAAATTTTAACCGTATATGTCAAGGGGGACATGGACCGGGTTGATTGTAAGTTGTAACTTCATAATTCTATTCTTGCCAAACAAAATACAGCAGTCAATTTTTCAAATGGCCTAGCGAACTCCATTTCAAAAAAGCAATAACCGCAATATTGATTAAGCGCTTATATCTTTAGTTCTATTACCCAGTCTTCAATTAAACTAAGTGATTTTTAACGTGACGGCTTTGATTTTTCTTGCTTTGGTTTTAAAAAGCACTTTTAGAATCTAATTCTCTCTTATTAATAATAAATCTGCTTTCTCTCTTGCTTGCCCAAAGATTCAAAGACCCAGTTTTGTGTCTTCAGTGCACGTGTCAGTCACTTGCCCACCACCCTCCTCCTCCTCCTCGTCCTTCTTCTTCTTCTTCTTCTTCTTCTTCTTCCCACCGATAAAAGTGCCTTTGACATTATGTGGCCGCAAATGACAATATTACCTCTTGGCTTTGTTTGATTACATCATAACTTTTTAATTAACGATCATTATTTTTGTTTGTTAAGTTATATTACTTTATAATATAATGGAGAATCTATGCTTTGGAATCATAATATTGTAGGTCTAGTCTTCTATTTGCTCCCTCAAATGTAATCATACTTTTGAAATAATCTTCTTTTTAATACGAAAATCCGATGCCTTTGAATACTTTAAAAATAATAATAATAAATCAATAAATATTTTATAAATATTAAAAAAAAGTACTCAAAAGTTAACAATGTAAAAAGATATAATTTATTTATTTTTCTAAAATTGATAAATTAATATGGAGGTTGAACCGTTGAAGTCATTTGATTGAAAGAAATTGAGTTTTAAAATCTTATTTTAACTCCCACAAATTGGTTGGATTATTCCTAATTATCATTAAATTATACTATTTTTACGAAAAATAGCCCCCAATTTTAAATGCATTTTCACATCCCATCATTGAGTATAGCAACCATTTAGTTGTCCTTTTATTCAATTTATGGTCAACCTACCAAAAAATATTTTCCTTTTTATGTATCATGATTGAACAATATAAATATTCATAATATTCAAAATGCTAATAATTATAATTTGATCCATTAAATAAATGGTATATATATATATATATATATATTCTTTTAAATTTTAATTGTATTCACATCCTCTTATCAAAGACCTGCCACTTTCATATAATAATATTCAATAAATTTTCAAAAATTAATTTACAGGAAAATTTTTTTGTTTGGGGCACAAAGCTGAATTGGGAATTTTATTGGAGAGAAATGTATATTTTTGTAATTTAATATTCTACATTATCCATTACACCTATAAATAGACCCTTATCCTGTACTTTTTATTTTTATTTTTTGTTTATGTTCCTTTACTCTATATTTAGCAATAACGCATCCCTTTGTCATAAATATAAATATATATATATATATATATATATATATAAAGGTCTTATAAGATACATTTGAGCTTTGTGATAATTTTATTTTATGATAAGTTTTGTGAAAAAACATACTTACCTCTCTTTTCTATTAACTAAAAGACAAATATACCATAATTTATTTATTTTTATAAATAAAATCATAATTTATTCATAATTATTTAATTGTTAGAGATTGTTAGGTAAACTTTCTAAAATAAAGAAAATAATATTTTATTAAAAAAATCTTAATCGTACACACATATATATTAATTCTTTAATAAATTAATTTAGATGTCAAGCACGACACTCTTGAGTAATAACATGTGTTATTTTACTTAGTTTGATATCAAGCATGCATGCATAGTAAATGTGTGTGAACAAGTTGTGTTAGGTTTAAGGTGATGAAAGGGGCCTACCACTTGCCGATAACACTCCCGGATTTGGGATATTACACCTTCCCCTTATTCGTCTTAGAAGTAGGAGGAGGTGGCAGGTCATTTCGGATCACAACTCATTTTTTAGGAGTTAGAATTTTTCTAGAAATAAAAGGCCCAACAATATTGGAGGGAGCAGACTTCCCAATAGAACCCTTGGGGGCAGGAAACCCAGCCTCAATCTTTGGAGTTTGTGGGATCTTCTTGACCTTCTTACCTTTGGCCAATTGCCTCAGTACATCATAAAGGTTCATAATTGGTTTTCTTAAGGCTATCACTCTTTCAAAAAAAGAAGAAAAAGACAAATGGCCCTTTAACACACAAAAATTTACAAGACTTCATGAAATCAGGTCAGCATTAGTGAGGAGAGATCTTTCGATAGATACTGAGGACCTAGTCATCTCAACCCTCTCCAAGCTTTGAGCACTCAACTTAGGCAAATCACTCCAAGTAATTGATTGCTTCCCCAAATAATCTGGGCACTTGGATGCTACTATTAGAATTCCAGTCACCACCAACAAAGAACCACTTGTTTTTTCAATCTTTATTGTAAGATGGATTGCCTGTTATAAGATTACGCTTCTCAGATCGGGTTTGAAGGTAATACCACCCAATGTTTTCTATTATATTCCTCTTCAGGAGGTACATTTAACACCCTCATTTTCGAATGGTTGAATAACACTCAAAACAACACATATCACATTTAAATAGAACAAAATTCAATACTTATTAACAACACACAAATATCACAACTAGTCAATTGTCTCTAATTATTAATAATCATAAATTTCTATAATAAGTTATAATTCAAATTATGCAACAATTAAAAATTTTAAAAATTCTAATGCCTAGGGAACCAAGGGACAGCAGAAGCTCATTCAAATCCATCCACTATGCTCCTAAATCTTTAATCAACTAGAATCACAATAAACTATATGCGTTTTAAACTCAATAAGTATACTAGTTTTTCATATCTACAAAATACACACATATTATATATAATGCTTGTGCATGTTATGGCATGAGTCAAAAACATAATCATTTCAAAAGTTTCATAACATTTAAACACTATAGAAACTTCTTTCAAAATTTACTAAAAATATTTCATTTTAATTACTACTTAGTAGGACTTCACTTATCACTTATCACGGATTTAGCCAATGTCACCCGTCGATGACACACCGTATATAGGGTAAATGCAAGTGAGACATGATTTCAAAAAAAAATAATAATAAACATTCATGCCCGAAGGTAAGAACCACTCCCTCACTCTGATCAATGGTGACTCCTCCCACATACACAAATGCATTCTCACACGAATGTGAAGACATATTATATGCAGAGGTACCCCTAAAGGTCTCTCTCATATCATACAGAATACTTAATAATACACCAAACCCAAAGGAGGGGCTAAACTTAAAAAAAACTCCTTATAAACTTAAAATTGTCTACTAAAAAAGTAATGAAATTTGATACCCTAGCATACAAATCTTAACTTTCATGAACACTTCTAAATAAAATCACTTCTTATCACTTAAAACACAATGCATATGTTCATTATTCAACGTCAGTGCACATAACTTATACAATCACATATAAACACATCATCATGAACAATTATAAACACATAACAATTTAAAAATCAATACTTTCATAATAGCAGATAATTGAAAAATACTTTTAAAAATACAATCCAACATATACATACATTTATTGTGATTCTTTTTAAAAGTCTATTATATTTACTTCTTGACGATTACAACGAAACTAGTTTAAACACTTTGTCCTATAATCAAATATTGATATTCATAAGGCTCGTATACACTACCACAAAGCACAATATAACTTATTAGACATTAGAAGTACAACTTACATCATCCAATATATTTGGCAACTTAATATTCTTAAACTCATCAAAACTGACCTTATGTTATTTAAGGATTTTTCTTCTACCTTAAACGATGTTATTTCCTTATAAAATTACAACATAATATTTAATAAACATAATTTAAGATCACATTAAAATATAGACCTGTAATTCCTCTTAAAACTATTTCTTTTCATATCATAAATTTGATCATTTATCCTAACAGTGTTAGGAATAATACTGAGTAATCCCTAATATTTGATTTTTTGAAAATATAATACACCTTCAAATATCATAAAATTTTGCAGAGGTGATATAGACATATAAACGATAAGGAATTAAAAGCTTTAAGACTAAATATATCCTATATATTGTTTTAAAAAATTTAGGTTTGAAATCTTTAAATTCTACCAACAAAAATCGATAGTGAGCTATGTTTATTCATAATTTCATAACAATTTAAAAATAAATAATTTGATCATAAAATTTTAATATGATGTAACCGACACAATTTTAAATTGGTGTAAAAAATATAATAATTTTTGAAAATGATTTTGTTAACTAAAATAATTTCATTATTTACCTATTCTACAAAAACGAGTAGTTTTCAGTATTCTATGGTCAATTTCAAAAACTCATTAAAAATTGAAGAGTCAATTTTTTTTATGAAACAAAATTCTTAATAACCCTAACGAATTCTAATTTATTCACTTAAATTGGTTTAGTCAAATTCATAATACATGATTTTACTAAATTCACGGATTAAACTACTGTCATATATCAACTCTGCAAAAAAATTTATTTTCCTTCATTATTACTTCACAAAACAATATCCCTAATTCTTTATTATAAAAAAAATTAAAATCTAAACACCCCAATCTGATTATAGAATTATAATCACCATAAATATTAAAACATATATAACAAAATAGAATACTAACTAATAATAATCATTAATTCCTGTAAACTAATATAAAAATTAAGCATAAACTTACCAAATTTTCTCCTTTATTCTATTTCTTCTTCTTCTTTTTCTCTTGTTTTTCCTTTTGTTCTTTTGTCTTCTTCCTTCTCAAGTTGGCAAAATCCCTAAACACAACATTACCTATTTAATATATACTAAACGTAAAATTTCAATTAAATCCCTAATTTACTCTTTTTACCTATTTTATCACAAAGTTATAACTTATTACTAAAACATCTTATTAATCTTATATTATACATATACCCCTGTAAAAATATAACATATTATAATTACATAACTATATAATATATATTTAGAAAACGTGGGTGTTACATACATGTACTCAATTTCCTCAATAGTGGGAGCAAAATCTGAAAGCTGACTCCATAAAATAAATAAGCCCGAAAAAATCCTCCAACTATTAAGATTCAATTGGCATGGGGCAATGCTAAAGGACTCGAAGATGCTAGCAAAATAGTCCTAAAAGTGAGAGTCTGACCCTAAGGTGAAATAGTTCATCATTGAAAGAAATTTCACCATCAGTAGGACAGTCAGAAAGTTCATCCTCCTCAGGAATCCTAAGGCAAATTCCCTAAGGAATGTTATAACAAAGGGTGATAACGAGTCTGTAATAGTAGAAGGGAACCAATCCGCTTCAAAGGGTGTTATGCTCCTTGCCTCTAGGATAGAAAGAGGAATAAAGACGACGGCTAATTCTTCCTCGAAGTTGTTTCCCCTGGAGGCAGACTCGTTATCACTTGAAACAAAACTCATCTCTATTCACAATGGAGAAAAAAATAAAATCAAGAACTGTTCTGGGTCATCAACAACTCGTGTAATATTTAACTAAGGTTTCTAACCCTAGAAAACTATCTAGTATATGCCTTAATCTACCAAAAATTCCAAAAATCTGATAAAAAAATAAAGGGGTTAAAAAAAATGACAAAGACTTACCAATTAATGGTTGAGGAAGAAGAAAACTTAGGCATAGGATGCTTAGTTGAAGGAAAGGTGTTTAGGAGAGTAAGGAAACCATAGACGTTGATACAAAAAAGGGATCAAGGGAAGAAGTGAAGACAGGTAGGATGGAAGGTTAGAAGGTGGTCATCATTGAATACAAAAGAAGGCGGCAATCATAAGGGTCGAGAAGATCTTTTGGGGCTTAAAACGATGTGATCTGTTGAGCCAGTATGGAATTGCCACGTGGATAGAGACTCGCAATTTCAAGTTAAGTATTTAAATTTAGCAAATAGGCACGTCTTTTTAAATCAAAATTTTTAATTTTTGTTATACAGTTATTCTTTGACTAAAACTAGAGGGTTTGATGTTGGGAAAACAGTCTGAAGCCTAAATAAACCCAAAAGGTCATGAACCCCTAAGTAAGTGATACAAAACCCAAGTTTGGCTTGAGCTCATAAGACACCGACTAAAGGATAACAAGGACTTCAAGCATACCTCCTAGACTCAGATGGAAAGGCCTCAAGTTCGAGAACCAATTATGAGACATCTCTCACCTATGAAGGTCTTGGGTACAGCACGACAGAGATCTCAAATATATAACACAGTCTGAACTCACCTCAAGTGGATGAAGAAGTCTCAAGTAAAGACTTCCGATACCTCTTAACATTTACGCATCAACAAATGATTCATTTTCTTTTCAATTCCTTTTCGTATTATTCCATAATAAGGATCCTTAGCCTAGTAAATGTATTCTGCAAGAAAAGCATATTCCATAATAGATCCATTGCCTAGTAAATGTATTCTGTAAGAATGACTCAAGATCCCGTGAAATTCGGAAAGCAGATGCTTAAAAAGTGGAATCTTCGTGATTCTTGGAATCTAAATACAACTGGGATTATTATTTCTAGATTTCATGAAACTCTATTAAATTTGAGAGACGTAAAGCAACCTATAAAAGGAAGTCAATGACAACCAGGTATGAAGGATGAATTCTGGACTAGACTTGATAACCTAATTTTAAGTTTAGAATAGATATTATCTTTGTCATTCTCTTTTCTCTCTCATATAAAAAGCAAAACCCTAACTTATGCATCGAAGGATTTTCATCGAATTACTGGCTTTTTACCCTTTAGGTTTCGTTGTGGTTTCAAGTTAGAAGACATTCAAACAGGTAAAAAAGACTAGTGCTAGTGCAATGAGTCCGCATAAGGATTTTTGCTGCATCAACAGAAATATTTATATAGAGTCAATTACACATCTGAATTAAGGATAATTAGCAATACCTCCTATGAGGTTTGTAAAAATAATAAGTAGATGGAGTTATATGTGAAAATTATAAAAACCTCTTATGAAAATAATAAGAAAATTATTTTTTCATTAAAAAATAAAAAAATTACCCTTATATTATTTTTTGTTGTTGAAAATATTAAACTAATTCCTTTATTATTAAAAAATATTTTTTTACCTATAAATATAAAACGTGCATGTTTTTATTTTTTACTCTAAAAAAATATTTTGTTAATAAATTATTAAAAATATTTTCAGATATAAATATAAACATTTAGCAATTTTTTTTGTTTTGTTTTGTCTTCATTAATAAATTATTTTGTTAAAAATAAAGTTTATACTTTAAAAAAATTAATAAAATGTTTTATATACATTCAACTTTTTATTATGTGAATTTTATATTTAAAAATAAAAATAAAAGATAACAAATTACTTTAATATTTTCAACAACAAAAAATAATAGAAAATTAATTATATATTTTTTAATAAAATAAATTATTTTTTTATGAATGCTGGCCGCTAAGAGTTGGAATTGAAAGATGTGGGTAATTCAAGTCCATTCGACAACAAAGTCACTTTATCCATATATCAATGTACCCTACACTAATTCTCTTAACTTTTTCAGTCAATTACTATTTCTAACATAGATTTATTCACACTTCTACTCGCGCAAACATAGAAAAATATATATATATATATATATATATATATATATATCTTTATTTAGTTGATATCTCTTTTCACACTT
>JAXCLQ010053672.1:0-18135 GCA_035584115.1 Cedrela odorata | reverse complement strand
ATTACATTCAGTTTCATCTTTTTGTGTAATAGAGGTGCTGTTAGTTGGAAAAGTTCCAAGCAGACGATGACAGTTGATTCCACTACAGAAGTTGAATATGTTGCTGCTTCAAAAGCAGCTAAAGAAGCAGTTTAAATGCTCAAGTTCGTATCTAAACTAGGTGTCGTTCCTAGCATGACTTATCTGATAAGTGTATTATGTGATAATATAGGTGCTATTGCATAAACTAAGGAACCAAGAGCACAGTAAAAGTCAAAACATATTCAGTGTAAATATCACATTTTGAGAGAACTTGTTGGTGTTGGAGAGATTTTGATCGGGAAGATATCTTTAGTAGATAACGTCGCTACTCTCTCACTAAAGCGATGATACTGAAGCAGTTGGACCAGCATCTTGAAAAGATGGGTATTAAATACTACAACGAATGACTTTAGTGCAAGTGGGATTTTGTTAGTGTTGTATGCCCTAAAACCATTCGTGTTGTTGGTTTTGGGTATATTGTATTGAGTTACTATTGTAATATGTATGGTACATAATTATTAATAAAAAAAATTGTTTCAATTCATATGTGTATGCTGCTTCTTCTATCTATACATACTAATGATAGAATATGCATATGAATTGTCCAAGATGATTAGATTATCTAAATAGTTCCTTACATATGCAATATCTAATGGGCATCGATGTCGCACAGTAGGCACACTAAATGTCTCCGGTGAATTTCATGAGATGATATTAATGCGGGTGACATGATAGTCATGTAATTAGGACATTAGTGTAGATTAACAGTTAGAGAACTGTTTTTCGAACGTGACCAAAACTATGATGAATCACTTAAAAATATGTTGTCAATAATTCATCATATAATTATACTAGTGTATTAACTACTCCTTAGACCTGAGACATCATAGTTGTTGATCGGTATAAATGTACATGGTTCATATGGTGTATAAATACGAGACTAATCATGTCTTGTACACACAAGCCGGTTTGGTCATGTGTTGTTTATATCGAGATGCAAATGATTATTAGATGGAATATGTTGACTTGATACAAAGGATTTTGAGGTTTCATTGACTCGATCCAAATTTGAGTTCCCAGACATACATTAGTAAACGGCTAAAAAAAAAGTCTTTGGTCAAAGCATACATGTTATACGAAGAGTTCATAGTAATAAATTCATTGTGGTTTAGGGACTATGGCATATTGTTAGATGTTAACTATAGTCGTTGAGCATCTGAATTGTTTGAAATGAATTCGATAAGATCGATTTCAGCTCACAAGTAACTCCACAGTGAATCTAAAAGGTCATAACCAATAACTTGTTTTCTCACTTACTATGAGAGAGATTAAATATTGTCAGTAAGAGAGTTAACACTCTTGGAAATAATATTAGGCCAAAAAACTATAACTGGTTTACTCGTTAAATAATTTAATAACCCGAATGTGACTTAAAATAAGTTATAATATTCTATCAATATTTAGAATTATAAATGGAATTAAAATAAATTTGGTCAAAACAAGTTTGACTGAATTTGGGATTAATTTATAATTTTTCTAAAATATGAAGGCCTAAGTGATATTTTATATTTACTATTGAGAAGTTTGTTGGACAAGCTTTGGGACTCATTTGTCTTTGACTAAAAGACTAAAGATACTTTAGTAAATGAGAAAATATATATATATATATATGGCCATTTTCTAATTTTTGGAATTAATTTTTAATTATTATCAAAAACACAAAAAGTTTTCTTTCTCTTTAGCAAAAGGTCAAGGCAAGGATGGTATAAGGGGTTTGATTTCTTGAAGATCTTGTAATTTCAAGGTTTTTCTCTTCATCCCTAAGCTAACTGTTAGCTTAATTGAATGTATTATCGATCATAACCGCTACCTACATTCCATGTAATTGTGAAAATAATGATTAAATGCATAATTAAATGCCATAAACCCTAAATGTTTAATTTCACCTCATCAACATTTTCAGTCTTTCTATGGGATCACGAGTCTCTTTATTAGTTCCTATTTACAGTCACAATTACATGGAATGTAGGTAGCGGTTATGATTGATTTGATAGAAAAGAAGGAATAGTGTGTATTTTTTGTTGGGGTTTCTTGGAAAAAATCGTCGCATCTTTCTACAATTCCTTATGAACGATATTCAGTCTATCAGAATAGAAGTTAAAAAGGGTATTTCTGCTCGTCATGTCCTTTATATAGAAATCAGAGGTTTGGGGGCCATTCCCTTGAATCGTAATGACGAGAATTTGACTCCATGAGAAATTGAGCAAAAAGCTGCGGAATTAGCCTATTTCTTACATATACCAATTAAAGGGTTTTAAAAAATAAATTAAAATATAAATGCTTTCTTAGCAGAAGAAAAAGCCCAAAAATCCTCTTTTTTCTATAGCATTACTTACTTAATTGAAGTTTATTTAGAATGACTAGTTAGACCAAAGCGAGGCAAATGTATACAAAACAGCCATAAAATAAAACGAAACTATTCCCTAATAGTTGTCACTTTACCTTCCCAACACCTTGGCATGCTTCTTAGGATTTTAGTCACTATATCTAATTAGGTAAGTTCTACCAAGAACTTTCAACTTATTGGTGATGTTAGTAAAGTGAGCGAACATATATTTTATGCTTTCATTTTAAAAAGTTCATAATCTTGAACAAACATACTAATTTTAGAATCTTTAACTCATCTTGTTCCCTCGTGTGTGACTTCTAACATGTTCTAAATAGATTTAGTTATTTCATATCTTAAAATTCTATTAAACCTAGCTCTATCTAGATCACAATAAAAGATGTTCATAGCCTTTTCATTTATAGTAAAATTGTTTCTCTCTTCAGAGGTCCACTCCCTTTTCGGCTTTAATTTTCTTTCTCTAGTTCTCTCATTCTCTATCATGGGTTAAAAGTATTCATCTTCTATTAGGTTAAAGATTTCAAAGTCTAATGTGGTTAAGAAGATTTGCATCCTTTTTTTCCAGTATGCATAATCAGTTCCATTAAAAAATGGTGGCCCATTTATTGACCGTCCCTCAACTACTTGTCCTGGGTTGCTGCTAGATGTCATTTTAATCTACTTCTCTAGGTTGTAAATATTATTTAACAGAGTTAGACTCTCATACCACTTGTTATCCCAGTTGGCAATACCTAAGAAGGGGGTGAATTAGGTTATTAAAAAAATTAATGCTCAATCAAAATGCAAATATAAATGTACAACAATAAATACAAAGTGTAGAGAGAAAGAAATAGTGTAAACATGGATTTTATAGTGGTTTGACAAGAGTAGCCGATGTCCACTCTCTCGATTTTAACTTGGCACCGAGGTTTGATTATCTCCTTATTTATATAGGTCAAGTGAAATCCAATACAACTTCTTCTTATATGGTGAAGGGCAACCTTACACTTCCTTTCACAGGTAAAGAGAAACCTAATACAATTTCTTCGTTTATACTGGGTGAAGAAAACCTAATAAGAATTTAAAATGAAATTCAATTTTAAAGTTCTCACACAAGAGTAGATATCTCAATAAGATCGCTCAAATAAATTTCTCTCAAAAGTAGTTGCAAAGTAAATACAGCAAAGAGAGAGAGTGATTTTTCATGTTAAAGATTAAGAAGAATATTCAATAATGATTTGCAATTATTCTCTCTTATTCTTTTTGTTTGGAATGTTTTTATTTAAACTGATTCCTTTCTATAAATCACTTGTGTCTAATAACTTTCTTTGGCGCAATCAATGTTCACAATAATTATTGTAGAAGTTACAGTTAAGCTTTAAATCGTCAATATGTATTGATCCATTTTGAGTAAGTATCGATCCGTTTATGTCAAATTCAAATCTAGGCTCATCTTTGATCCTGAGTATCGATCCTTATCCCTTAACATATTAATCTGGGCGAGTTTGTAAATAATTCTGAAATCTTTAATTTGTAACATATCGATCCAATCTTTAGGTGTATCAATATGATTCAGCTTGTAATTATTTTCTAACTTTCAGGTTTACAACATATCAATCTTTTCTTTAGATGTATCGATCGGGTTCAACTTGTAATTAATTTTAAACTCTCGAATTCGTAACGTATCGATCTCTTCTTCAAATGTATTGATCTGGTTTAACTTGTAATTAATTTTAAAATCTCGGGTTTGCAACAGGTCAATCTTGGAAACTTTGAATATCGATCTTCTCAAATGTATCGATCCACACTCTCAGATGTATCGATCTGGGCAATTTGGTAATTTCTTCCGAAGTTTCTAACATGTAAAGGGTTGATCTCTTAAACTCTGAATATCAATCTTCCTTGAGTGTATCGATCTATTATCTCAGGGTATCGATTTGTTTGATGAAAAGGTCGATCATTTGACTTAATGTATCGATCTTGTTAGGTTTAAAAACACAATTCTCATAGAAAATTGTTTAATCTTTTCATAAACTCATTCACATACAATTTTTTTTTATACGTAATGAACTCAAACGAATTCATATTATCATAAGTTAAATTGATATAAAAATTAAGTTTTGTTCATCATTAAAAACATAAGATCATATAACATGATATTATCAAGTTCAAATCAAAATATATATTATGCAATATGATATCATCATTGCATTGTAGAGTTGGCTAATTCATGGGTCACAATTCTTGCTTGGATTTTGTTTCCTCTCCATACTTTTACTACGTGACAAAATTTAAAAGCTATTTTATTTTCTTTTTGAAGACAAAAACTATAGTGAAACAATATGAAAAAGAGAAAGACAAATAAATTAGAATATGGGTTGCAGTAGCTTGTATAGTGTGTGTGTGTGTATATATATATATATATTAAAATAAATTAAACAAGTGTAATAAAAATTATTAAGTTATTATAATTGACCTGTTTCTTTCTAACCGGATTAAGAATTTTGTCAAATGCTTCTTCTAAAGATAGGATGTTCATTTAGCTAATAAATCAAATTTAAGAGTTTAGTTTGAAAATATGTTAACACTTAAGAGTTTAGTTGATAATCAATGTTCAAAATATTATGCATTTTGTCATTTGATTTAAGCATCAAAATAGTATTAAGCATAGAGACTTCAAACTTTTTTAATATAATTTATATTATTAAATAAAAAATAATATAACAAAAACAATTAAATAAAAAATATTACAATATAAAATATTATTCGTTAGTTACAAAAAGAGGACGAAAATCTCTTCTCCTAAATGGGAACAATGACGGGGATGGCAATCTCCCATCCGTTGCTATCCCTATGTGTCTACCATTGTTTTTTGAAAAAAAAAAAAGTAATCAAAGGTGAAAGATATTCTTTAGCTCCAAAAAGTAAAATCACCGATTAATTTTTTTAACTATAGAGGGTTTATGGTAGTTTTTAAAAATTAGAGATTACTTCAAGAGAAAATTTTGTATATTCCCTTATAAAGTTATTATGACAAAATTATTATAGAGTTACGAATATATAAACAACAAAATGACATGTTCTAGGATTTGATAGAAGATGATAAATTTAAATCTTAAATTATTTTAATTATCACTTATTAATGAAAATTTATAAGATTAGAAAAAATGAAATCAAAACAAGGGAGATTCATCCATAGCATTGTTGTGAATATATAATAATATTTTAGAAAAATCGAATCTCATATTAAATATATGTACAATTTTTGTAGTGTTTATAAATAAAAATAGTACTAAACTAGATTGATAAGGAGAATTATTATTATTTTGTGTTTAACATATATGTATCTATATATTAGGGTTTGTAGAAGATGTATAAACCCATTTAATTAGACTTCGCAAGGGATTTTTGACTGTTTTGGGCTTTACATATTTTAGACTTTGACAAGACCATACCAAAAATAATGAGATGATATTAGGGCTATGCAACGGTTTCGGTTTGATCCGAAATCGTTAAGAACCAAACTGAAATTGATTCCTTTAAGATATGTTTCGGTTCAAAAAAATTAAGAATTATTTTTTTTAGGGTATGTTCCAATTCTAAAAATTGTAGAATCAGAACTGAACCGAAAACCAGTTCCATTTAAAAATAAAAAAGTTATTTTTCAAGCTAGATAAATTAAACACCACCTCATATTTAAAAACATACTCTTAAATATTGAACTACATATATAAGATTATACAATTTTATAAAGAAAATGCATTTTATTCGTTGAGTTATATAGAAAAAATTAATCAATGTATTTATAATGTTTTATTTAACTTAATTTATTATGTTATTTTTATAATAATTTAATAAAATCGTGATGTGTATATATTTATTAAAATTTTCAAATAAGTTAACAATTATAATAAATAAATATATACATTATATAATATTATTAGATATATAATTATATCATCATAAAATAAATAAATTTTTTTTTTAGTGATGTAAAATATTAACTCGAGTAATAATATAATATTTTTTCAATAATTTATTGTATATTAATTTTTTTTAATAACTTATTTCTCTTCTCTTTCATTCACTCAATTTTTCGTTTACTCAAATTTTTATCATATATACAATACTTTTATAATTTAATTTCATTGATTTTATTTTTAATTTTTTTATGGAATTAAAAATTAGAAAAATTGATATAATTGATAAACAGTATACCATGTTTTCGAACTGAAATCGAAAAAAGAGTACAATATTAAATAGGGTAGGTTTTTATTTTAAAATTTAAAAACCAAATCATTTATAATAGACTTTAGTTCCGAGTAAAACCGAATCAGAACCAATTTTACATACCCCTAAATGATACAACACATGAATTCACTTGAATTAGGTTGCGGTCGATATTTTAGGTATAAAAGTTTAATGGGCTAGCATGCTAGTCGGCATGAAAACAAAAATATTTAATTAAAATAATTAAAAATATTTTTATAATAATACACATAATAATAACTGCATATTTTTTTAATAATTTTTTTAATTAAAATATTATAAAAAGATAATTAAAAAATAAAAACAAGAAAAACCTATGAACCCGCACAGCATGACACAAATTAAATAGATTTATGGATCGAATTGGGCCAATCTCTTAAAAAATGGATATGACATAAATGTAATACAAAAACACAAATAGACTTGAGTTTTACAAATTGGACCGGCATGATACAATATATTTGTCATCTTTAAATCGTTGATTTGTACCTGAAACACGAGCATGATTTTTTTATTTTAAGGTTTTCAAATTTGTTTTCAGTATTTTTTTCTTTCATTCAAACTGAAATACACATTTTAGTAGTTAATCTGCTTTGCGTGAGATGTGCAAATTCACCAATTTAGGCCTCGCATGTGGGCGGGGTTTGGGTCTTTTTTTTTTTTGGTCATTTTGGATTTTGTTTTTTGAATTCAAATCGAAAAAAGAGTTTTGGTAGTTAAATTAACATGTATCAACGTTTATTAATAATCGGCAGTTAGAATGTGTTAGCATTTGGACCGATATTTCGCTCCGTAGGTGGTGTGCAAAACCACGCATTTGGACTTTGCACGCCGGTACCACTTTTTCGGATTTATCTGGGCCTTCAACAGTATTTGAATCAATCACAAATTGAATTTTACTTTAGGAATTTGTTTTGGATTCAGTTTGAAATAGAAGTTATGGTACTTTAAATTAACGACAGGTTGCAGACAAGCTTTAATAATCAATCTTTTCTTCCTTCTTTCTACCATTTATTACGTTCATATATTGCGTCTACATAGCCTGATGATACAGTATACCACTTTTTTAGAGTAAAAGTATTATAGTAATAAAAATATTAAATTGTAAAAACGTCGTTTAGATCAAAATGACGTGGCACAAGAGATCAAATGGGCACCGACCCAACTCACAATTTATACATAGAAGTTCACAAAGTCGTATACAAACTATCAATAAAATACAAATAATTAAATAATTTTTTAAAAAAGGTCAATAATACTCTTAGTAATAATCATATAACAACTAGATTTGATAATTTTAATTAATTAATTAATTTTTTTAAAAAAAAAGTTTTAAAGTATATGGAGTTTTGAGAATGACACATTACAAAATTTTATGAATTCATGGATCATGTTAGATCAACCTTTTAAAATTAAATATGACATAAATTTAACAGAAAACACAAATTAAATAAAATTTTATGGGTTAGGCTAATAAGAGATTTCACGGCATGATTGACACCTATTCTAAATTTTGTAATGACACTATTGCTTTGTGGGTATGATATTCTATATACCAAATTTTAAGGCAACACAAATACTCTATTGACAACATAATTGTCAGGTAAAGGTGGGAAAATCTTTATAATCTTTTTTTTTTTTTTCAAAATGACACTTTATTTGACCAATTACTTATATTTCTTGACAAAAAAATTGGTAGTTAGTTTTTTTTTTTTTAACATTAAACTAATTTTTATTCTTATAAAACTAGAACACATTGTTTTGCTGATTATAAAATTAGAAAAAATACTTAATAAAAGATAATAAAATAAAGGAGTTATTGGTGTAAGATATGTGGTTTTAGAAACTTAATTTCAAGTAATGGTATTATAAAAGTTAATAAACTAATAAGTTAATTGAGTTGAAAATAGAAATAATGTAACAATGTTAAGTAGGGTGTGCAATGTTTCTGGTTTGATTCAGAATTGCCAAAAATCGAATATAAAAAACTGATTTCGAATCGAAACTGGTTCTTTTAGAATAGGTTATGGTTTTAAAAAATTAAGAACTGATTTTATTTTTTTTTTATGGTAGGTTCTGGTTTTAAAGATTGTGGATCCGAAACTGAGTCGAAGAACCGATTCGATTTAAAAATAAAAAATTATTTTCAAACCAAATGAATTAAATCCCACCTCATATTTAAATATAAACTCTTAATAATTAAATTACATATATAAAGTTATGCAATTTATTAAAGAGAATACCCTTTATTCGTTGAGTTATATAGAAAAAAATTAATTAATGTATTTATAATATTTTATTTAACTTAATTTATCATGTTATTTGTATAATAATTTAATAAAATCGTGATGTGTATATATTTATTTTAAAATTATCAAATAAGTTAACAATTATAATAAATAAATATATACATGATATAATATTATTAGATATATAATTGTACTATCATAAAAAAATTAAATTTCTTTTTTTAGTGATTTGAAATATTAAATCGAATAATAATACAATATTTTTTGAATAATTTGTAGTGTATCAATTCTCTTTAATAACTTATTTCTCTTCTCTTTTATTCACTTAATTTTTTCGTTTATTCAAGTTTTTGTCATATATACAATACTTTTATAATTTAATTTAATTAATTTAATTTTTTTAAAAAAATTTTATTGATTTAAAAATTAGAAAAATTAAGATAATTGATAAATAGAGTACCATATTTTCAAACCGAAACCGATAAAAGAATACCATATTAAATATGGTAGATTTCAGTTCCAAAATTAGAAACTAAATTATGTATGGTAGGTACCGGTTCCAAGTAAAACCATAATCGAAATTAATTTTGCACGCTTCTAATATTAACTTTTAATTTAAATAGTGAAATAAGGAAACATAAATATTTAGGAATTCCGACATAAAAAGTACATCATACATAACAAAAAATCTAATGGAATATTATGAACTGCTTGACTAAAATGACAGTTCAACAATTTTTAATTCATTAACAGGTAAAACTATAAATTACATTATGACTATGAGAGGTAAAATTGTGTTGTTTTATATCCGTAGTCATGTTATGATACATTTAGTTATATTATATATTTTTAAAAAATTATTTAAATATAATCTTAAATGAAAATTATAATTAAAAAAAAAGAATAAAAGAGTTGAAAAATTGTATAGTGCAACTGAATAATCCTGTTCCTTTTTAGTGAATGGTATTGTAGGGTAATCTAATAAACTGAATTAATATTAATAGACCATTGTAGTTTGCCCTTCAATTTTTTAAATTATGGTAATTAATCTATATATTTTAATGTACCCTAAAACACTTTAGAATTGCTAACCAAATTTATATATTGACCATTCTCCAGAGAAAAAAAAAAAAAAAAAGCCAACATATCATGATACCAAAAAGCTTCAATATCGATATTTTTACAGTTTGCATTACAACATACAAATCAAAGCACAAACCTGAATACCAAACCCTACGTAGTACATAGATAAAAGCAACCCCGAAACCCCATAACATAGGATTAATTTTGTTCCCTTTGCTCACTAGTAAAAGATAATCCCATATATCTACCATTACATGCAGCTTCTTCTCGCAATGCATCGAAACCATCAAAACTAAATCGCGAAATCTCTTTCATTGATCACACATTTGTGATTTACGTTACCCCATGTATCAAAAAAGTGTACCCTAAGCCTAAGACACCGAATCATGTGTCTGTCTCGTCAAGTTCCAGGTGTTGATACAGGGAGCTAAGGAGCTGCCAAGTTGCAACAGAGAAGATTAAAGGGTGCATGTTGGAAAATTTTGGAAAATAATTTTATTTTAGTCTCATTTTATATTTATGATTAATTTTAAATTATTTTTATCAAATATATTAATTTTATAAAATTTAATTGATGTTATAAAATTTAATTGATTTTATAAAATTTGAACAATTTTACACTCGTGACTACTTAACCTAAAATCAAAATAACTATAGTAATCATGCTATAATAATTTTTTTTAATCTTTTAACTTTTTAACTTTCTTAAATTTACATAATAAATAATAAGTGATAAAATTAAATTTATTTACAATAAAATTTACTATAATAAAATTTGTATAAAATTATAAATTTAAAAAATTAAAAAATTATTTTCATTACTTATTATTTATTATGTATATTTAAAAAATAAAAAATTATTTATTATGTAAATTTAAAAAATAAAGAAATTAAAAAAATTAAAATACAAAAAAAAATGGCCCGAGGCTTGTGCCCTTGGCCCGAGCTATGACTAATTTATTTTTTATCTTTTGGTCTTTTTTTAATTTTTAATTAATTATTTAAAATTTATATAATAAATAATTTTTTTATTTTTTTAATATACATAATAAATAATAAGTGATGAAATTAAATTTATTTACAATAAAATTTTCTATAATAATATTTATATAAAATTGTATTTTTTAAAAATAAAGAAATTGAAGAAAAAGACAAACAAATTTGGACAATTTTATTTTTATGATCAATTTACACTTTTTTCACATTATAAAAATATTTTATTTTCTCACATTTTCAGTATTCACAATTTTAATATTTCAATACTTTGTGTATCGGTAAAAAATTCGAGTATTCTAACAATAAATATAAACACGAGTGAGTTTTTGTACTTTAATTTTAGATGATTTTTGGTTGATTTTAATATAAATATGTGCATGACATTTATTTTGGTTAATATTATAATTTATTTAAGTTGTATATGGCATTAGTTGTTAAATTTTGTTCGTTAAAATATTGAAAAAAAGTACGAAAACAAGTCAGTTATGGTGAAAATTTTGAATTGAAAGGTTGTTGGGCAAAAAATTGTGAAAAATGGGAGCTCGTGTCATTGACCCAACCACTGGTGCCCTTGGCTCGTATCCAGCTCCGACTCTGGGGTTCACTTGTGACAATCGCCACAGACTCTCATGGTATACCCTCTATATTTAAAATGTACCACAAGAGCCTGTAAAACTATTAAATCAATTATCCAAAAACCTGAAAATAGCTTATGATTTAAATTTCCATCAATGGGATTACCAACATCAAAGAGTTGATCTCCATGATCAATTCGTCCACAACATACATAATTAATATAAATATCAATAAAAAATATTTCACATGGGTTGAATAAAATAATAAGTTTTTACATAATTATCAGCGTTCAATTTCTTCTTAATTTCCAACCATAAAACAAATCTCCAAGAAATAAATATCCAGTAATTACATATTTGAAAATATACATATTCAAAACATACGCACCTAGTGGACTTAGGTGAGACACGTGAGTCAAAAGTCAAAACACCTACTTAGACCTTCGTATGCTATCCACTGCTACCACAAGTCCGGTTAGCACTAATGTTCTTAATCTGAATGCTATAATTGTGAGAAGTATACAAAGATACTCAATGAGTAAACGCATATATACAAGATATACATACATGCACACACATTTTTAATTCATGATATTGGGATTTATTCTTCACATATGCTCAAATACATAAATATTTATTTTTATGAACAACCAATAACTGTAAACAATGTAAAGGTGATCTATATCTATTTAAAACATCATAACGAGCTGTCCATATTATCTCAACCACTACTTTGGCCGAGGTAACGTCAAAATCAATCAGCGAGCTTATTATGCTTAAAATAATATGCAATGCATTGTAAAATCTTTTAGTTTATATAAAACATGCATTTATAAAACAAACCTGTATCACTGATGTTGGCCCAATTAGTCACTTGGTGATAAAGTGACTGTCCTCGTCGTATTCATCAAATCTAGGAGATCCCTATCAAGTCGCCATGATTATTCATAGAGTCTATATAACCGTGCATTTGTGCAACGGCTCACAGTGGGCTTACCATGACTTATCCTCCCTTATATAATCTCACTGTGGCACCAATAACCTACACAGTCTCTCATAGGTTCGTCTATAGGTTACAGCCCTGTATATCTAGTTAATAACTGGCCTACTAGCCATATATTAATAACCGGCCTTAACGGCCTCACATCACCAATATACATGCATTTAAAAATATTTCATTTTCAAATCAAAATTTGTATTCATGTAAATCACAACCCGGCCTCCTTTGGCCGTAACATTCTTAAACATTGTTAACAAAATATATAAACCAAATTTGGCCTCCCCAGCTATTGTATGCATGTATATAAAATAAAACATTTAATCGCAGATCATAATAAAAAACAATCCAATATCAATATAAAATAACAGTAACTATTTTCGTTTTAAACAATATAAAACACATGCATACATATAGATATCAAAAATAATTTATTTACATAATTATGCATGTATAAATTTACTCGCTACTTAGGGGAGGGTAAATACTCCCACTATGTCTCCTCGCACCCATTTATCATGTCACTTAGGTCCTCGGTACCTAATATCACATAAATAAATAAATAAATAAATATATATATATATATAATGAATCCCACGTTTTCCAAGTATCTAACTTAAATTTATTTTATGCAATGCGTATGGATAACAAAGTTAAATTTCTTTAGTTGACATATGCACATTTCTCGAGGCTTAATAATTAAGGCCACTTATCTGATTTTCATCACTAAAATCCTATGGCCATTTTCATTTCCAATTTTCTCAATTTTGAACAAAATCTCCAACATTTTACTCGAAAATTAAAATGTACACATTCTAACTATTATCCATCACTTATACCATAACTATATACTTCCAATCATATTATTTCATTACACGTATCAAGATTTCCTATGCAATTAAAAGTAATTCTTTCGGGTGAACAGTAACCCAGGTTTTGACATATTTAAAGTGTATAAATTGCACTTAAAATGGATTAATAGACTTCTTTTAATCTGTAGTAGTGTGTAGGAACCTTACACTGCCGTTTGAATACAAAGTCCCAAATTGTTTCGAAACCCTAACTTTTATTCTTGCTAAATCTTGCATGTTCTAGCCCATATTCAGTATCAATTTGTAGAGGAGGAGATGAGAAATCACATGGGCTTTGGATTTAATAGAAAACTTAAGAGTTTTGCTTGGATTTGTAAGGAAATCTGAGAGAGAGAGAGAAAGAATGAGAGAAACTGTGTTTTGTAAGGAGAGAAGAGAAAAATATATAAATGAAGAAGATTAGATGTGGTTTTCTCCCCTTGGGTATTTATTAGAGTGAAAGAAAAGACTAAGTTGTTCTTCGAAATTTGCCCAGATTTGCGTAGAGTATCGATACTTTTAAACAAAGTATTGATACCTTTTGGTCGAGGTATCGATCCGTTCTTTAAGAATTCGATTCTGAAAATTCTATCGCCCCCGAGTATCGATACATTGGCTTTCATGTATTGATCCTTCTCTTTTCAATATATCGATACCTTTGTTAAATGCATCGATCTGGTTCAACCTGTAATTAATTTTGAACTCTTTGTCTTGCTACGGATCGATACCCTCGATTAAGGTATCGATCTGGTCCATCTCGTAATTATTTTTGAACTCTATATTTCCAAATGTATCGATACCTTTAAAGGAAGGTATCGATCTGGTCAATTTGTAATTTCTTCCCAACTCTTTGACTTTGTATGGTATCGATACTTTTCATTAAAGGTATCGATCCTTTCATTAAGTATCGACTAGTAACCTTAACGTATCGATAAATTGTTCAAAATGTATCGATACTTCCATTCAAAATATCGATCTCATCATGCACAAAATGGATTTTGACCATTCATTTTCATTTCTTAGCACTAATCTCTTTGCCAAATGCTTCAGCGTAGGGTAACATATAGAACTCAAATACATGTTAAATTTAACTCGCTTAATTTATTAAATTCTCATACCATGAGCTAACTTAAGTCACCTTAGTCTCGTTAATGTGTCAACTAACTATTACCATGCATTTGTGAAATGAATATCATACAAATGATTATTTTACCCTTATATTCAAAGAATAAGGTTTAATAGCCCGAGCACTGACAACCATTTTTTTTAATTTATATTATTAATTTAAAATTTGTATTAAGTAATTTTTTATTAATTAATTTTTTAAAATTTGAATTAAGTAATTTTTTTGAATTTGTAATAATTTAAAATTAGTATTAAGAAATTTTTTAATTAATTAATTTATTTGAATTTGTAGTAATTTAAAATTTGCATTAATTAAATTTATTTATTAATTAATTTTTTTTTCATTTTGTACTAATTTAAAATTTGTATTAAGTAATTTTTTTATTAATTTTTTTGAATTTGTATTAATTTAAAATTTTTCCTCAAAAGAATTAATTTGTCAATAAATTTAAATAAATATAAATTATTTTATTACTTTTCAAGTATGATTGAGATTGTGTCGGTTAGTATTCGTCACGGATGATCATAGGTTACAACATCAGATAGTTACGAAAAGTACCGTGGTGGAAGGGTCTGACTCTTACTCATTCCAAAGAATGTCAAGTTCTAACAATTACTACGCATGATATATGACTGCACTCATATTGATCAAGTAGAATTTACTATCCATATTAGAACAAGTTTCAAAAACAATAAGACCAGGGCCATTGTATACGTGGATATCGTAGATGACTCTGATGTAAATGCTTTTGTGAGCAATATTATGGTTATAGAATCTAGACATCTTAGTCCCTTATACATCACTATAGAAAGAATAGTTGTTGATGATTATGGGGTGTTTTATTCTTCTCATTTGTAGCCTGACAATCTAGAATGACATATACAACCATTTGTTTCTTCTTAAGGGAGTAATCAATTCAACCATGACCAGCATTGTTCACAAACTCATGTAAATGCTATAGAACATTCACCAAGACATCGTGAATATCCTATAATTCATGGAGGATACTCTTTGTATTGGTACAATGAAGACCCTGTACATGATTATTTTGATAGTCAACTGTGTATAGAAGGTAAAGACGCTGACATTCCTAACAATACAATCAAGACCATTGGTAGAAATTATTGTGATGAGAATACCAATGCAACGACGAACTTAAGGCATGAGCTGAGTCAGAGAAGTAGATCAATAGGGTGTCAATAGAATATGTCAGGTCCAATTCTACCTTTGATTTCTCAGCCATTAGATGCATTGTCTAATTCTGCTTCCAATGCTATATGTGTTTGTCAGATTTTTAATTCGAATAAAGAGTTATGGGATATATTGGGTATGACGGCATTGAGAAAACATTTTCAGTTTAAGGTAACTAAGTCCGCATTAGACCAGTTTGAGGTGAAATGTTTGGTTGACGAATATAAATAGCGAATTCGAGCAACTAATATAGATGAAAATGGTGAATATTGATTTATTAAATGAATTGAAACATGTCATACTTGTCGAAGCAACCAGCTAGAGCTGCGCTAGTACCAAGCAAGCAATTGATTTATCGATGAATATGTAATGGACAAGTTTCAGGATTTTAGCAAGATTTACACTGTAATAAACATCTGAGATGGCATATACTGAGAGTTTAGAGTGGTTATGTCCTACTACAAAGTCTAGTTAGTTAGGGAAGAAGCATGTACATTGGCGTGTGAGAATCCCCTTTGAGTTGTTTAAATTACTCCTACATTTTTGTCATGTTTTAAAAGACAAAATCTTGGGTACAATAACATACATAGAAATAGACGAGAATGATCATTTTATGTACTTCTTCATGGTTTGAGTAGGGTGGCGGATGTCATGACACAACCCACGACCGCACCCTCGGCCACCGACCACCACCCATAAAAATCTTAATTTTTTTGAATTTTTTAAAATGATTAACAAATATATTTGTAAATTACTTTCACAACAAGTTATTTTAATTTTTTAAATAACAAATTTCAAAAATTTTAACAATAACACAAACAAATTGATCGTTTTTTCTCGTCGAAAATAATTTAGTTATCGGAGTTTGTTAAGAGGTTGTTGAGAGAGAATGAATTATTTATTTTACATTTTTTGTTTAAGTGTAAATTACTTATAAAGGCAAAATTAGTCATTTTTTGTAAAATTAATTTAGAGTTGACGATAAATATAAAGAGGTTGTAAAATAAGATTATTTTCTAAAATTTTTCATAAATTTTCTAAACAAATTAACTAAGGTGCCGCCATGTCACAGGCTGGGGTCAGTTCGTGACGGCAAGCACTTGTCAACAGTTTAGGCTATTAAAAGTGCCCAGTTGGACACGTGACATTCGATTCTATGCATGAGAACACACCTTTAACTATAAGGATGACACAGAAGCTGAGGAGATCACAAAGAATCTCGTACATGTCAGTTTATTTTGCTCTTTCCAGCACAATAGATTGGTGGCGTCAGTGGGATTTTCTCTTAGCCGTTGGCATAAAGAAACTCTGGTTTTGCTGTCAACTTTTGAACATCTTTGCTTTTGTAGTTTGAAGTTAGAGATTGTGTACTTTGAAGAAATTAAGATATAAAGGATGAAGGTTTGTTATTAGGGTTCTTTTTCTGTATATGAAAACCAACATCCTTGAAGTTTTATCTGTTTGAATTTGGGTCTTATTTCCTTGTTGTTTTGTTGCTAATTGCGAAGCAATATTGTCATCTGCTGAATATTTAATATCTGATATGTGAATATTGTGTAAATATTAAAGGTTCATGAAACAAGGTCTTATGCTCATTCATCTGTCGATGAGGAGAAAGTGATGACAAGGAAGCAGAAAGCAAATAACAAAACATAAGAAGCAGAACAACCTTAGAAGAAGGCCAAGCCTAAAAATGAAAATGACGATGGCCAAGCCAATGGAAAACCTTAGATAAGGATTTTGAAGCATTTTGCAATTCTATAGAAGGCCAACTCTTTGTTGAACAAATGCGAGAAATCCTCGAAGCTAATGATCAAGATTCATTTGGCTTCGATGCTGCTGTGCGACCTAAATGGTTAGTCCCAACTCCACCATGTAAGATATGTAGCACTAATTATATCATATGGCTACCATACAATATGGTTCTTATTATATTGAGTGTCTTTCTTATTTAGGAAAGTTAATTTATTGAAGGATTTAGATTCCATGAGTGCACTACTTAAAAGGATTTGTGTTTCTTTCAATTAATTTGAGCAGTGTAGACATGATATTTTATGGGCCGTAGGAAAGATGTCCAGTTTGCAATGGAAAATTGGAATTTGATGGTAAACGATATTCTTGCAAATGAATGTATAGTGAGTGGTCTACTTGCACATTCAGAACAAAAGTTCCACCAAGGAAGCTAGAACCAATCAAATTACCAATTTCTACCCCTAATTCTCCCATTTCAAATGTAATTTCTATAACTTTCATCCTCCTTATATAAAATCGATCATTATTTGTGTTGAAGATATGCTTTAGAACTAATCGTGTCATATAGTTTAGGGATATCATCCTTATGTATATATAACTTTGTAAATTATTGTAAATTAGTTTATGATTAATAAAATG